>OY720452.1:36217369-36244869 GCA_963082715.1 Harpalus rubripes | reverse complement strand
AACTCTCGTCTCGAACAATGGAGTCTCGTCTCGGCCGAGAATCTCGACGAGATTTCTCTATTTTTTTAATGGATCCAGTATGTAATTTATTATTATATACTTACCGTAAAAAACATAAATAATACTCAGGGTTATTAAAAAAATTGAGACAACTATTTTCTTCAGTATCAATTTTATATCTATACAGCAAATTACAAAGTTAGAGAGAGAGAGAGAAATTTGATACAGCACTACTATAATAATAAAATAATGTTCTTATTCATGAACAGTTACAAATAAACAACAAGTTAACAAAACTTATTTTAGAACAATAAAATGTATAATATAAAAATAATGTTAATTATTAGTATAAACATTGATTAAGTAAGGGTGATTAGCGAGCAATTGATTAACATTGTTTTATCTCTGTTAAGCGTTTGAATTAGTTTAGAGAAAAAATCTTCAAATAATAGTTGTAGAAAAATTTAATTATATGCATCTTTTATTTGAAGTATTTTTCTTTAAAATAATTAATAAGCGATTGAGAGATAAAACAATGCTAATCAACTGCTCGCTGTAGTGTTTATACTATCAGCCAGGCAATTTGCACCACCAAAAGGCAAATTTTATGCTTTGCTTAAATAAAATAATGAAAAGAGAAGTGAACTGCCTTTATTTATTTAAATCAAGTTTAAAATTTAACGTCTGGAGGTGCAAATTGTTACATTATTTACCCAGTTAAAAAGTTTGCTGTTAACCATGATATTAAACACAAAATGCTCTTTGCAGAATCTTCATTAAGCCGATTTCTATGTTTTCGTAACACTAAACCAGCTTGCGAAAATAATCTTTCCGATGGTACGGAAGTAGCAGGTGTACTTAAAAAATCACGTGCCATTTTGGTTAAATTAGGATAAATATCTTGATGCTTATTCCAAAATTTTAAAATGTCCTCTGATTTATCTGATCGTTTTGTAGCTAAATATTCGTCTAATTCCTTTGTGTCGTTATTAGATGTGTTAACTGTTTTTTCGTACAGGATATTAATATTAATAACATCATCCGAACTGGATTTGTCACTGCTGTCGTTTAATATGTTTAAATCATCTGGCATAATAAAGTATTTTGTCCTAAATATTTCTTTAAATGTCAAAATTGAATAATCCATCATTTCCCTACCCCAAGTAGTCATGGAAAATGTTTCAGTTTTATGCCGTGGATCCAGAATTAAGACTGCGCAATATATCCAGTTAGTTTTATGGTAATGTTTTAATAATTTTGCTTTTGCAGCATGTAATGCGCTTTGAAAAATCTTGTCTGCCTCTGTTTCATTACCACATCGCGCTATTAGGGTACCTATTTTATCCAGTAGTATATTGAAAGCTACTAATACAGTGGGTAATGTTACATATTTATATCCTCCCAATATTAGAGAAACACTCTTAACTTGCTTCAAAAATTTAGAGAGTAGATTTAATAGCAACCATTAGTCTTTCCTTATATTGTATTTTAATAATGTGTTGTTAGCACATAAAGTAATAAGAGCAGACTTCATTGATAAAGCTCTTTCAAGCATATCGCTTGTCGAATGCCATCTTGGCACATCTAGCATTGGCTTAAGATACTTACAATTCGTAGAATGGCAAGCACTCTGCAGTTTCAAGTCCAGCTGTTCGGATTTTTTAATTTTTTAAAAAATATATCTCAATTTACTAATACTTGTCATTGTCAAATTTTCGTGTTCTTCCTCGTCAGTATAATCACTATCACTCCCACTTAAATCAGAGTTACTGGTATTTGGTTCAAATTTTAAAACTTTTAACACATCTTACACTCCTAAATTTAATACATGTGCGAAACATTTGAAGTGCTGTGTACAGCTATTAATCTCTATGTTTTGTTCATTTAAAATTAGTTCAAGCTCCGACAGAAAAGAGTTATTTGCAGAAGCATTATCTACGGTAATGCCTTGTATTTTATTTCCAATTCCATAAAATTGCACTGTTTTAAAAAATAAATCAGCAATTGCTTTTCCAGTGTGTTTACCGTGAGACGGTACGAAATCCAAAACTAAAGATTGTAAGTGAAATTCTTCGTCGATAAAATGTATAGTTATACCATAAAAAGATTTGTTGATGATAGAAGTCCAGCCATCAACAGTAAATGAAAATTTTGATGTTATTGTACTTAAATATTTTTTTATATTCTGTTGCATTTCTTGAAATTTAGTCAAAATTTTATCTCGCATAGCATCTTTTTTTGGTATTGCAATATTTGGATTAATTAACGTGAACAAATTTCTTGTTTCTTCATCATCAAAAAAGTTGAATGGCAAATATTTGCATACGGCCCATTTTACCAATGCATCTTCTATTTCTTCATTTGTGGCACCTTTTTCCTGTTGAAATATTAACAATTATATAATTTAATAAATTCTACCCAATATCTTGTTTCTTGTAACTATATTAATTTTATAACAAAAGTAATAGTCGAAAGAAACAGTTATAAATTCAAAAAACCAAAACAAACATTAGAATCAGGCTGTTAAAGAATCTAAATCTCATTACATATTTCACTGATTAAAATAATGGTCTAATTATTTCACTAGTGAAATAATGGAATTCATAATCCAACTCAAATAAGTGAAATAAAGCGTCTATTATAAAATTAAAGTAGAGAATTATAGTTTTTGACAATAATTTAAATTAATAATATATTATAATTTTAATTTTCAAACAAAATTTAAATTTTTTGTAAAATTGTTTACACGATTTTAAGGCAATTATTGGTTAAAATTAATGTTACTTCGAGAATTACACAATCATTAAGAATTTGAAAAAAATGTATAGGTTGTCCGATAAGAATATTATGTGCCGTAGTTATAAACTGAAACACCTATAAAAATGGCGTAGTGCAGAATTATTTGCATTCTATACTGAAACGAGAGAATGTGGATCTATTTCTTGAACAGAGGCAAATCATTCTTTTGGTCAAAAGGATAATTTTGGTGCCGAACCAATAGAACTATTTGTTTCTGTTCAAGAATAAGTTCCACATTCTCTCGGTTCAGCGAACGGAGTTTAATATTATGTAAATTTTATTTGTAATATTTTTTGTTATTATCCCAGGAAAGATAAATTCCTAATTTATAAATCCTGCCTTTCAAAATACTACTTAAAAAAGTTTTCACTATTCGTCAACAAATGTTGCTTGTGTTGCGCCTTTTAGTTTTAATTGGTGTTATTAGATGGTGCCTAGGACTAAATTCTAAAAAGCATTTTACATAAACAACAAACATAAATTATTAATTTTTTAATATAAATGACAATTTCAAGTGCAATAAATATAAGGTACGCGTCCAGTAACTAGATAACTTGAGAATGTTGCTTTTTAGCGTTAGGTATAGTTACGTTAAGATTTTAAAAAGTTGCAAAAATTGATCTAATTTTGACTAAAATAGCACAGAAAAAGTAACCTTCATTAAATTGGCGCGCAATGCCGACAAACGAATATTGAGAACTGACAAGATGAGGCACGACAACTAGCGGCGAAAATCAGAACTTTCTCGAAAGAGTACTCTTTGTTTGCTTTTACATGTGTCTACATGAGCGATTTAAATAAATTATGAAAAAAAGCATATAAATCTTGCACAAATTTTTATGTTTTTGGATGTCACTCAAGGAGAGACAAAGGCAGATGTTTAGGATTTTATAGGTTCCCTAAAATAGATGATATTTTTGTTGTAATAATAACTCAAGGCGTTGAACAACGAATGGACAGACGGGAGCATGGGAATATATTATTAGGAGAGGGAAGAAAATAACAAATAATATAAAAGTATGTTCCCTTCATTTTAAGAAAGATGATTTTATCTTTCCAGGTATCTGGTAAAAATGGAAGTATAGAATTTCCTTATCGTAATTGTAACCTATAAATTAACCTATTTGTAGATACTCAATCTAGCTGAACGTTATGACGATATTTTTATAGTAGTTTGTGGAATTGTAAATTTAAGTGCATCTATTATTGGAATAAATGGTTTTCAACATTCATAAAATAAGTATATCATTATCATGTAAGTATCACTTTTTCAAAATAAATATGTTTTACACAATTTAAGATATTATATGTGAATTTTTTATCAAAAACCATCTCTACTTTATAAATAGAATCGTTAATGGACGAATATATCTCAAAATCTGTTTCTGTTCCATTTAATACAGCCATTTCTAACCGCCACCATAAAATTTGTGCATTTGTTTTAAAATGCCGTTTTTATTTAAAAATTGCAATTTATTTTTTAGTTCTTGCGCGGGCATATTTTTCCCATCATATGGGCATTTTATTTTGTATCCGAGGCATGTTTTGTTCATAATTCCACACAGGGGATTCCACCATTTTTTTTATAATTTCAACTGAACGTATAAGTAAAACTAATACTGTCGGTGAAAATCCGGTGAAAAATTCCTATCAATAAGCTAGTTGTAGTCCTCCGTAATTCCACTCTGTTTATGCGAACCTAAAAAATTAAATCCCTAAAATCTGCCATCATTAACTGAGACTAAATGTTTGAGACAAGTCTCTAAAATGAATGGGGTACACCATAGTCATATTTTAATTATCTTAGATAAAAATTCGAAAATATACGTAAATTAAAGAGTATTAGTGAAAGAATTTTGTTTAAATAGTAACTAGTTCGCAAACTACAAGTGACTGAAGTCGATTAATAATTAGGATGTCGTTTCAGGTTTTTGCTATACGGGATTTCAGCTCAATCGAATTAAGAGAAATTAATAAAAAATACTGAAAGTATATGATTAATAATGAATATTAATAAAGAAATAAAATGATATAATTGAAATATTTCGGAAATAAGGGGGTTTTTGTTTTAGCAGCTCGTCACTCGTATGAAATCCATATACATTATGGAAGTAGAGATATTCAAATAGCGGATGCGTGACTATCAGTCCAGTAGTGCAAGTCTCAAACAGTGTTTATTTGAATATAAATATTTTGCATTAAACTTAATAATTTAAATACATTTCCAATTATAAATCATGTCGACTTGTACAGTATAATAATATTCATTTATTTTTTATAAATATAATTTAAAAATAGCACATATTTCAAAAACATTTAGGCCCACGAAGAAAATAGCTTGATATATAAACATATACGTGACGTCACATCTATATTTTCAAATTACGGAGGACTATAACTAGCTTATTAATATGAATTTTTCACCGGATTTTCACCGCCAGTATTAGTTTTACTTATACGTTCAGTTGAAATTATAAAAAAAAAATGGTGGAATCCCCTGTTACATTGGTTCCCTGAATTTCAAAATGAGATTCGCGCCCTTGTCAGGCCAACCTACCGTAAGAACATCAATGAACTAACACTAGCGCCATCTGCCGCCATAGTTTGTATAACAATATTGTCACACAATGGTCAAACTGTTTCAATGTTCTATTCGGGAAAACCACATCCAAGAGATGGCAGCACTGCAGACAGACTTATAGGGAAAACGTTGAGTTTTACACTAGCAGTCGTTGTAGTTTGATGCTTTGTTTTAGGAAATATTCTATTATTTTTGATTAAATTCAGAATGTTTATTACAATGACAGATGTATATATTTATTTAAAAGGAGAAGCAGTGTATAAAGGTAAAATGATATACAAATTTGTGGTTATCTTGCTTGTTAACTTATTTATTTTTAGTTATGTACACATTATTTAATACGGATATGAACACAATGGGGCACCTAACTCTATCGTGATAACAATAACACAAATGACATCGTGTGGAAATGTATGTGCAGCTGTAAAGCAGGACAGGGAGAAAAGTGGAAGAGACCAAACTCCAAACTATTGGAATTAAAATTCATTATAGTTACATAATTATAAGTTAATTTTTGTCCATAAATTGTAATATTAAGAGGAAATTATATTTGTTTGATTAAAAACCCATCTACATGTATTATGTTTTGCACGTCTTCCTCTTGCTGGCTCGATTTCTGGCATTTTATCGTTTCTTCTTCTCTATCTTTCCTATAAACAATATAAAATAAATATAGTTATAATTTATAATGTTCAAGAATAATAATTACTACTACTACTTACAGTCAAGTAACCTCTCTATTTTTCTTCTCTGTACCAGAAGTTCTGGTTACGGTAATTTTTGGCATGGGATAGTATTTTTTTTAATGTTTTTCCTCTAATGACTATAAAAACAATCCAATAATGTATTGAAGCATAAATTAATATCAATACTTACATGGAATTAAATTTCTAGGCAAAAAATATTGTGAATAAACATTATTGAATGGTGACATGTTCTTCGTTTTTAAATCGATTTTCCATTGATTTTTTTAATATTTCAGTTTTTGGGAAATAATGAACGGATATGTCTTTACTTGCATAATTATTGCACTGCGGTATAACACAATATCTTTTCGTTTTGCTGGTCATTTTTGGCTCTTGTTTACTATATAACCTTATATGACAGCACAACGTTTTCCCTACGACCTATATGTTTTATTTTGCCACCAGATGTCAGCTACTTTGCTGGCTCTTACCAATACTTTAGTAGGAAAAAATGCATTTTATTTATGTTATTTAAGCTTAATAATAATAATTTCTTCGTGAATATAACATATAAGTTTATATATAAAAAATATTTCAGCTATGTGAACATGAAATAATTGTATTCTCTAGAACTAACAGTTTGTCGACCACTGTAAGTACCTGCTACGCCAGGTACCAAATTTTTAACTTTAAAAATTCATATCACTATAATTCTTAGTTCATCATATTCTTACAGAAAAAAGATTTTTAAAAAATTGGTATTGGACTCCATTAGAATCGGTCCCCAGTAGTCAGTAGGAGAAGTCAAATTAAAGGTATGACGTCACACAAAATTAATTATTTATACAAAAAAAAAATTCAAAACCAGTACACATTTGGAAAGTGTAACAAACGCTAAAATTCATTATTTTATTCAATCTTTCAGAAAAATAATAATAATAATAATGAGTACCGGACCCTTGATGTATGCTTTTCATGATTCTCAGTTAATAAAATTTATAAATAAAATTATGTTTGCATTTATTGCTTTAAAATTTTATATCTCTCATGTCCTCATAGACCGTCCCGTCAGTTCAGTTATAGTAGGCAGTCAGTGCATTGCATAGCGTCTAATGGAGAAGGAACTGCGCGTAATATATTTTTTTAATTTATTCGGTAACTTATAATTTTACATTCCTACTACCAGCTCCACTATATTTTAAGTAGGTATCAACGGTTACACCGATTTCAACCAATTGTAGTCGTGGCGACGCCGGTGTCGTTTGGTCGTTTTTAAGTTCTAAGTTAGCATGAGTAGTAAGTAAGCGTAATTAGTGGGTATAATTAGTGCTAATTGCATTTTAATGACTTGTTTGTTTCCTTTCTAATTGCTTTTTAATGACTTGTTTGTTTCCTTTCTAATTGCTTTTTAATGACTTGTTTGTTTCTTTCTAATAGTTTTTAATGACCCGGTATTTGTGACGTATGGTGTGTAAAAATAGGTCATCAAGGACGTTCGCGGAATATAGGTCACTGCTCTGTATCAATGTATGACGACTCTGCAGCTAGACACCTTTCACCATGATGTGGATGACATTCATGCTGATGACCTTTCATATGACGTGCGTTGTGGTTATTGTCATTAAACCAACATTTATTCCGAGAAAAAATAAGCGAATACATCAAACATTTGTGAAAAGCAACTTTTTTCCAAACTTCCAATTTAAAATGAGGGAGAGTATACATTCTTCTATTTCCATTTTAAAGTGAGTGCGCGTATATTGCTTCGGCTAGGGAAAATCCGTGTTTTGAAAGCTCATTAAGAACGAATTAAGCTAGGTATGTAAAAGAAACAACTCAGAATTTTTCCAATTGGAATTCACGTTTCAAAAGTTCATTAAGCTAGTTGTGGCAAAACACGAGAAAGGTCACTAATTAACCCCGCGCACATCACAAATTCCAAATTATCAAAACAAACTCACTAATTAGCCCCCATACGTCACAATCAACTTGAGTACTATGAATTCACGTATCGTAAGCTCATTAAGCTAGGTGCCACAAGACATGAAATTTTCCCAAATTAATTAAGGCATTAATTTATACAGCCTATAACACATCGAAATTAACACTTCGGTTGAGCACTACGACAACACTTGTTTAGTACACTAGTAATATTCAGCATTGCTTGATAAATACGGTACTGTAGAGCTGTACTTACAGGTGTTTTGTCATTTACTTCTGAAGAGGTCCTCCACGTATTCATTTTCTGCAACACCATCGGGGAAAGTGTAATAACAATTATTAGTTAAAATAAAAACTATTTAAAATTTACCTTTTGATAACTATTTGAAATTATTAAAAATATTTTTTTTGTCTGTTTGTGTTATAATGTGATTTAAATCAAAATAATCTGATTTAAATTTAAAAAATCAGATTTTTGATTATTTATAGTTTGAATTTGTTCTTAGATATGGATAAACACTCAGTTAGAGCCGAAAAGGAATATACTCCCTATACAGTAGAATCGACGGAGAATTGGGACTCAGTAGAAGACCCCCCATATGAGCCCCAGAAAGTATACATCAAACAGCTGGTAATAGTTCACCCACAGCCAGGGCTCACCCGAACGCAGAAAAGAGCGTTTCGGGTTAGTGAACGGCAACGCTGGGCTAAGCTAAGGGGCAACACTGGGCAATACATGGGTAAGAAAAAAAATATTTATTAATTTTATTCATTTATAAAATTTGTTCTTACAAATATTTAAATCGGTATATTTTTATTATTTCTGTTAATTTATAAATTTGTTCTTATATAGATACGGAAAAATACTTAACTCCAGTCGAAAAGGAATATACTCCGTATATAGTTGAGTCGACGGAGGATTGGGATTTGATAGAGGACCCCCCATACGAGCCCCTGAAAGCATGCAGTAAACAGCTGGTATTACTTCAACCCCAGCCAGGGATTACCCGAGCGCAGAAAAGAGCGTTTCGGGTTAGCGAGCGAAAACGCTGGGCTGAGCTAAGGGGTAACACCGAACAATACACGGGTAAGAAAAAATATTTATGAATATATTTATTAATTTTATTCATTTATAAAATTTATTCTTAGAAATATTTTAAATCAGTATATTTTTATTATTTTTATTCATTTATAAAATTTGTTCTTAGATACGAATAAACGGGGTGTTCAAGTCGAAAAGGAATATACGCCGTATGTAGTAGAATCGACGGAGAATTGGGACTGACGTGAAAACACGCGTAGAAGTGAAGCTAGGAAGAAGTTTATATCCGGGGAATATACACAAAGATAAATAAATATTTTTAAATAAGGTTTATACCATTAGTTTTATTAATAACATGTTCAATTTTGTAACAGAAATGCTAGCTACGTACAGTTTAATAAAATATATAAAAATGTTTATACTAGTGCACTTTATTAACAAACGGCTCCTGAAATAAATTAAAATGTGAAAAGCAAACTTATCTTAATTTTCAATTTTAAAATGAATCGAGTATACATACTAGGTTTCATTAACTTCTACTTTATAATCAAGGCGAGTATATTTTTCTTTTCCGGGGATTCAAATTTTTGAAAGCTCATTAAGAAATATGAGTGTTATGATAACAAGTAAGTACAAAAATATAAAATTACCGTATAATGTTAAACATGAAGTGGATAAGAAATTAGAATCTTATAGAAATTGTAATCAGTGATAGTTTGTAAACTTATAATAACTAAATAAAATGTAATTGACAACCACGTGTACATGTACTTAGAAATTTTTATGTTCTTGTTTTAATAATTGTGTAATTAGATTATTTTATATCAATTTTAATTTGGAGAGGATATATATTTAATTTATTGATGTGATTTGATACTTATTTGTAATTAAGCAGCGAAGAATTTTCCCAATTATTTTTACTTCGGTCCTGGAAATAAATTAATGCTTTTTAATGACATATGATTTGTGACGTATGTTGTGCAAAAATAGGTCATGAAGGTTATTCGTAAATTAGGTTATTGTACAGTATTAAGGTCATTATCTAATCCTGGAATAAATTAAGCAAATGTGGAAAGCAAACTTATCCAAAATTTTCAATTTTAAAATGAATCCTGGTATACGTACTAGGTTTCAGCAATTGCAACTTTAAATGGATGCGGCTATATTTTTCTGTTCCTGGAATACATGTTTTGAAAGCTCATAAAGAATGTGTGACGAGTACGTGAAAATATAATAAAAAATGGTAGCTATTTAAGCACGATATTAACTTTAATTCCTAGTAAATCTGTGTTTTGAACGTCCGTTAAGAAATTGGAAATATAATAATAATAAATTTGGAAAATTTTGTAATTAACAACCGAGTGTACACATACTTAGAAATTGTTATTCTCTTGTTTAATAATTATGTAATTAGATTATTTTATATTTTTATTTCAGTTTAAAATATTAGGATGTGTTATATTGCGTTGTTCTAATTATTATATTTTTAAAGATGGTTATAAGTTTTCGCTCCAAATTATTCAAATTACAAGTTAAATATCTAACAGTGGTATTTTTAAAACAATTCATTCCCTGAAAAATATCTGATACAAATTAGATTCTCAAGATAAGTTTTCAATAAACTACTTTTATTTCAAATTACACGTATGAACTATTTATATTTCAGTTTAAAATATTAATGCTTGCAAACAAAAACGTTTATAGAAAAGAAGCTAGGTAGAAGTATATATCCGTGGAATATGCCGAAAATATAAATAACCGCAGTTAAAAATGTTTACGCGATCGCCTTAAACAGTGAATACGAGACGTAGCCCGGGGTCGAGTAATGAAAATATATATGTATATATTTGTATTATATTCTTTTATTTAAAATAATATGCCGATAACATTTACAAAGAGAGAGAAAAGCAAACATCCAAATTTTCAATTTAAAACGAATCCTGGTATACATATTAGGTTTCCTCAGTTTAAACTTTAAAGGGGGACGACTATATTTTCTTTTCCTGGAATTCAAGTTTTTGAAAACTTGTTAAGAATGTGTATATCGAACTAACCCCATTAGCCTCATGCTTTGTGTAATGTAGACATTCTGGGTAATGATATACCAATGTTTGGAAAATTTTGCATAGCGTATAAGTCGTCATTAAGACTAGGGCAGTCCATCGTTGTGCTTCGTAAGCTTTGGTTTGGCCCTCAGTAGCCATTGTGAAATCATACACTCCAGCTAAAGATGCTTAGTGATCCAACCCTAGCACCATACAGAGGGGTCAGCGATGATAGCCAGGTAGAGTAACTATATACTTATATGTAGCGCATATGTCCATCTGAGTAAATTAATTGCAGGTTATCGCTAAATTTAAGTGCCTAAGCTGCCTAAGCTGCAACGGAACTGTCGAGCTATGGCTACCTGGCAGGATTCACGATTTTGCAGAAAAAAATTACCGCTGCGCATACTGCGCCAGAGAAAGTGCACTTCTGGAAAGGATGTATATCGTCAGTAATGGTAAGTAATAAAGAAAAAATACATGTATATATCTGGATTATATTCTTTTATTTAAAATAATATGCAAATAACGTTTTACAGAGTCATTGTTGACATAATTATTATTATCAAATATACTTAAAAAACTATCAATTTTATTACCAAATACGTAGTTTAGAAGAAATAAAACACAATATTGTCCACAAACAGTTGAATTCAGATTCTGAATTTGCATGTCGTTATAACTACACATAGTATTGTTCCTTTTGATAAAATTCAAAATTTTACCGTACGGTCTTCTTCCAAAACTGTCGAAAAAATACGCAAAATTATGAACATCGATGAAAATTGCCATCCAATGACTACCGGGCATGTAATCAGGATCGTGATTCACGATAATTAGGCTTGGTTTAGACACATAATGTGGTAGTGTATTATTTGCAGAAACAAGAACAAAATATGTTTTCTCCATGTGATTCATTTTCTTGAGGCATCCGTCCAGCTGAATAGTGTTCATCGTACCACGTTTGTAAATTGTTCGCGTTTTCCAAAGCGCACCTGGCGTTCTTAATAGTGTGATTACCGCAGTGTGAAGATTTAAATGTGTTATTTAAATATTTTAACCGGGGACACCCTAAATTCTCAATGTTTATAATACGTATTTTTTTTGAAATTTTTTTAGCAAGATAATTTCTCTTCTTTAAACCTTTTACGTAAACGCTGTCGATAAATTTTAACGAAGTTTGTAAAATACTGTCCAAGTTTTCATATTCTGTGCTTCCATCAGTCCACTTAATACCGTGATAATTTCTTGTTAACCATTTTACTTGAACTCTGCTCCGATGTGAAAGCGCGGCGTATTCTTTTGGTGCTTTAAATAAATAATATTTTTGGGATAATTGCTCTGAGCAGGTAAGAACTGCTAACTCCTTAATGACAAAATTTTTGTCTTCAACAAGAAACCCTTGAAAATCAACGAACGCAGTCATTGCTTCAAAAGCTAGATGCAAACTAAATAATCAGCGTGTAAGCGACTGTAGTTATATATTTTAGCTGCTATAGTCAACAATAACATTTCTTTTTTTATCTATTTCGATCATACTGTCAAATTCGGCGTATATCAAACAGTTTATAGTTTCCGTAAGTGGTGAATTAAACCCGATTTCTAAACGTAAACTTCCGTTTCTTATAAGATTCCAGTGGGACTGCGTACCTGATGATAAGTCCGCTGTTAAATCAAAAACGGTAATGCAGTAGCCGTTGCTATAATCTTCCCGTGTTATGTCATTTCCTTCGTTAAGAAAATGAATTCCCATGCCGGAGAATAAGGTGTGATAAGAGCTCACGAATTTATCATCTGTAAAATTTGGTTGTAAAGGTTTACTTGGAATTTGCTGACCATCAACAAATAATGATAAATAATTTAAATCGCAATGTTTAAAATCAAACGGATTTAATTTTAAGTCACCGTTAAAAGCCTTATTTGACACGAAGCAGATGGTACATCGTTTTGGTAACTGGCCAAGAAATATATTGTCCAAAGATTTGCTTTGAATTGTTTGTGGAATAGTTAAAACTTTTATCTCGCTTCTGGTAATAGGGTATTTTGCTGTTGTCATTTCTAACGCTCTCGCGTGTGCAATCATAACACTTGGATTTATTTGCTGCCGCCGAATTAATAAACTTGCATCCGTAATTTTTAATTTTCCAGACACATTGTCACCCATAAGTGAAAAACTATTTCTAGAGCGGACGAATTTAACACGAATTTCAACACCATTCATTAAAAATTTCTCTTGATTGAATATATCACAATTTAAATGACCTATAAGTTCAACTTCTTTACTATTTTTTGTAAAATTGTATCGTTTAACCCTTCATTCTCGTTAGTGGTTATATCCATTTTACCGCTTGTATCAGGATACCATAAGCCACAGGTTAAATGTGACTTTTTAGCAGATGGCCCGTAATTTAAAAGTGTATCCAGATAACATTTATATGCGTAGGTATTATTTGGTGTCGAAATAAGTTTTTGATTTAAATAAACTTCAACTTGGCTAAACATTGAGTGTAAAATATTATTAACGGGTGCAATTTTTGCATTATTATTTTCATCAAAAGCACTCCCGTCATCTTTAGTTAATTTTATATTTACAGAAATTAAAGTATGTGCTAAATCAATATAATCGTCACCCCCGTTTATAACAAACTCCAGTGGTGCGTCGTCTGATATACTTGATAGTGTTTTATAATGTACCCAGCGCCCGTTTTCAATACTTGTCTGTGTAGCAGGGACGGTAAAAAGATCCAGTTCAGATTTTGCACATTCACAACTTCTAGGATGTAAAAAGGCCATTTTATTTTTTATCAAAAATATCTGGTGATTGCACACGGCGACTTTTAATTTTGGATGTCTTCAAGCGTCGCCGGGAACTCGAGTTATGAATTTTATTTGTTGGACGTTGTCTTTTTATAAGTAAACCGGAACCTATCAAACTATCAATTTTAGTTTTAGCTTGACGTTTTAAGTTGTTAACTGACTCATTTAATCGCGAGTTGAGCGCCTCCTTTACAGGTGTATCGTTAACTACATCGTTAATAAAATATGATCCCGAACGAATAGCTTCTTTACCAACAGTTTTTAAGCCGCTTTTAACAAAGGGCATTACACTTCTCAATAATCCTTTTAGGAAACTCCCAAAACCGTGCCCCTTTTGGTAAGCATTACCTCTGTAAATTGCACCGACACCGCTCCCCGCCTGATTTACATAATAGTCATGGTAATGACACGACTTCATTGTGTTAACTTCTTAAAGTGAAGTTTTACACTCACTGTGCCGTATTGGAATGGTGCTTTTTCACCTGTGCTTGTTCTTATATCTATTTCAATGTTTTCAAATTCTCTTTTCAATACCGGGATATAGTGAGGCTGTGTAAAAAACTGTACCTTTTGGGTGCCATAAATGTAACGACTGTTGTCAATTGCAACAATTTTAATAACATTAGCAAAAATATCACCTATCATTTGCGATTCTACAATATCACTACACACAAACAGCTGTGATGGTAATCCTAGTAACACGTTTGATGGATATATTGAAGATTGATTAAGTATATTAGTACCTGGTTCAAAACCAAGTTGTAAACTTAATCGTGGAGATAATTTCAACGATGATATAAATGGCGTAATACCACTACATGACACTTTCTTGCTACCCCCGTTTATTCTAAATTCAACTTTGTCCTTCTGCAGTATTATATTTGCATTCAGGGCAGTCACTATTGATTCTACAGTCTGGTAATTATCTGAATCTATTTTAGTTTTGTAATCTATGTTCAAGACAGAATTTTTCTTCTCAAGGTGTGCATTAACAACATCGTCAACGGATTTATATTTTTTATGTCGCATTATATTTTCAAGCCACATAGATAATCTTACATCACTAAACAAGTTTTTAATTTGTGCGGCATCCATTTCATCTTTTAAAGTTACATTGTAAGTACAATAAACGGTGTTATCGTCCTCCGTGACTGATGAAAACGAGCAAGAGTATTGTATTTCAGTTAATCCTACACACCATTCACCCGTTAGATGTATACTTTTCGGTAGCTGGGTGAAATAATTAGCTGATGTATTTGTTGGAAAATAATTTTTCGAACTGTTTGATAGTAGAGTTAAATAAAAATCAGACAATTTGCTAGAATTCATATTCGAGTGAGCGAGTTACTCGGAATCCATGAGTTAAACTTTGACGGGTAATTTTTCCACTGAACTAAAATTTCAGTGCACCCGTTTTTATATCGTTTCTTTAAAATTTTATCTATTTGAAAATTATTTTCAGGATTATAGGTCACACGCTGAATTTCGGGCTGATAAAATATGCCATCTATGGGCTCGTTTAATAAATCACATATTTTATATACAACAGGATCTCTCAAAATAACGTCGGTCATTTTAAATATTTCACCACTCCAGCTATTAACATAACCTTTTTCAAAGACGTGTTTATATCTAGTAATACGTACAAAATCACCAACTTTATAAAATTTATTTTTATTTTTCTGTTTATTGGGAGATTTATTACCTTTAATATTATTATACACTGTTAAAATGTTATCCTCGCATACCTCGTTTGGCGCCATTTTAATAGTTCTGTGGTACGAATCATTATAACTATTTACTAAATCCTGCAACACATCGATATACCTATAGGTGTTAGCAGATGAAAAATATTTAAACATTTTTGTTTTTAAAGTTTTATTAAAACGTTCTACTACAGCTGCTTTAACATCAGGATTTTTTGCAACATAAAAATTTATATCAAACTTTTTAAATAATAATTGTACTTTACTAGCTAAAAATTCCTTGCTTTTGTTCGTTTGTAAATTAATAGGAACGCGCTCCTTAAAAATCTCTTCAAAAGAGTTTGCTACCTCACTCCCCGTTTTAGTATATAGTGGTTTCACCATAGCATATTTTGAGAAGACGTCGATAACAGTCAGTAAATATTTAACATTGTCGTTGTGCTTAGCCAGATTTCTTAAATCAATTAAATCACATTGAAATAATTCATTCATAGTTGTAACATAGTACTTATTTCTTTTAAACCTGCGTCGAACCTGCTTATTTAAAGTATACGAGTCTTGACTTTCTAGCCAGTTTTGAATTTGTTTTGTAGAAATATTTGTTGATTTATAAATTTTGTTTACATGTGAAAAGCTAATAGGATCTGAAGGTGTATAATATCGTTTGCTTAAAATATTCATCACTATAGCGAGTATGGCGACCAATTAATTTTCTTTTTTCTTCCTTTTTGTTTCGACTTGGGCGACTGAGGAGGTGTAGTATCAATAAGCGGGATTTCGTCAAATATTCCACCTTTATTCTCTTCTTCTTTCTTTAATTTACTATTAACATAATCTAATCTTCTTTTGTTAACAAGTAGAACTCGTGGTATATTAACTTTATGTAAAATGTCTGCAAAATATTGCCAACCTTCCGGATCAACACCCATTTTATTACTCTTTACGACATCGCTAACAAGGTCGATTATATTACTACCGTCAAGTTTATGTCCGCCATAGCTCACCACGCCGTGTTCATTCCACGCTACGCCGCCATCTTTAAGTATTTGAAGTAGCAGTGTCGCTTTCTTAATATTCTGTTTAGGTACCACCTTTAATATATCTTGAAATTTATACTGATTAATATCGGTAAGTTCTTTTTCCTCGTCAGCCTCGGGCATTTTTTGTTTTTCGCTTGTTTCGGAAATCGTCGATATTGTAACGGGTTTACGAATATTATTCAATATGTTTAAATATTTTTGCAAAATTTGATTATACAGGTCCCATTTTTCATTATCACTGACGTTTTTCTTGTTTAAAATAATATTCATTTCACGATCTAGCTGCGACAAAGTGTCGGGTTGGATATGTTGAAATTTTTGAAAATGTTCAAAAACACGAGGTTCTATTAGTACCATTTTCTTGGTGTGCTCCATAATTTAAATTTCTATTTATTTAATAAGCCTCCTAACACGCCTGATATAATCGGAGCTAGTAGGAGAGGAAGAAATGCACCACCCTTTTGAATAATTAGTTTTTTCTTTTGACCAGCAGATGATTTATTTTTAACTATACGTCTGAGCACTTTTTTATGCTGTGCTAATTTCTCTTTTTGTATTTTAGTTAAAGGAACTTTACCAATTGAGATATTATGAATACACTCACAAATACAATGAATTAAATGCTTATCGGCAGCTTTTAATACAGTCTTACGATATCCGGGTTTAGTGTTTTGAAGAAATTTCAAAACAGGCGCGTTGGCAACGATCGCTCTCGACATGTTGCACGTAAATAAGTTGTTTAGAAAGGATATGTTTTATTTATACCCTTTCTTGGGAACGTAAACGTATGTAGGCTTTTCATCGGGTAGTACATTCGTACGAATTCGCCAATTTTCCGGTGTATCTTGTTTCATATCTATAAATAAATAACCGTGCGGCCTAGATGTTGCATCAGAGTAAGATTCTTGGATAAATTTAACATTATCGGGATATATTTGACGAGCTAAGTGATTTATCTGGGCACGATCTCTGGGGTTTTTAAAATAAATAACATAATGTGCATTAAGGGAAATATCGCGCTGCCCTTTACCTTGATGAAATATATTCTGTGTTATATAAAAAACACTGATTTTACGATGATGGCTCCCTTTAGTAAAAATATCAACAATATCATGATTTGTCTCCCTCATTAAATCGTCTAAAATAATTAGCGTTGATTCTAAGCCGTCAAAAGAATTCATATCGGGTAATCCACGAAAATACTCAATGTTTTCGTTAGTTTCTTCTTCATCATACATAGGCTACCACTCGTCGTAGCACCATATTATTTTATTGAATGTAGTATCACACATAGAATTCAAACTGTGCAGTAGTCTTTTTACGAAATACGACTTTCCAGAAGCCGTGGGTCCGGCAATAATAGCAGTAAACGGTGCTCTGAAACAACGCCCCATGTCTACACTATCACAGCTGTCTACAAAATGATGAACAACAGTTAATATTTACAAATTTTATTGAATTATAAGTTTTACAAACTACCACTGATTACAATTTTTATAAGATTCTAGCTTCACATCTACATCATGTTTAACATTACACGGTAATTTTAATACTATCTCATGCAGATACAAATTACTTTCTGATTCTTTTAATACACTAAATAGGGCCTCGTTGTACGTGACGGGAGCTGGGGAGTTCATAAGATGGACGGCCACATCCGTGATAAATTGTTCATAATCAGGGAAACGCTTCTTTATCTGCCTATTCGCCATCAGATCCATTACAACGCCTTCAAGTTGTAAAACAGTTTTAAGAGTATCATAAGCTAGATAAATCGGTCTGTACACGTCATCAACTCTTCGGGTGGAAAAACTTATAGTTTGATTGTTATGCATGGTTACTACATAATTTTTCAAACACCCGATTACCGTATCCGTTTTTACTCGAAAGGTGTTATTTAAAATATTTTTTATAACTTTAAACAGTTCTTTTACCTCATCGTAGTGGAACCATGCACACGCAGTCAGCTCTAAATTCCCCAATCTTAAAACTGTTTGAAAACCGTCCAAAGGTTTAACGCCCACGGTTAAAATTTTTTTAGCCTTTTTTGTTAAGGGGAATTCCATAACGTCTAACAGGCGATGTTTTTCATTTAATATGGCTCTATTTAACTTCGTTTCTTCATGATTTTCATACTTTTCCACAGCATGCATCAGTAGGGTGTCCGTTTCTTCGCCCATTTCTTCGTCACACGGTGATCCCCCGCGAGGTTCAACCGGCGGCTGATCAAGTTCATCACGTGAGTCATCGTGATTGTAACTATTCTCCGCGTAGAAACCGCCGATTTCTCGATGATGGGTTGAGTGCATAGTTTATGGTTCGAAATTAGACTCCTGAATGCGGAATTTCTTTAGGGGAGCTTCATCAAAGGCCAGTTGCGCACGTTTGTGGTTCATCTATAATCACACATACACATTTTATAAAATAATGCTATTTCATTGTTATAGCTAATATAATTATAATCACACTTACCATGATCGAGTTTTGTAGAAATGATTACTTGGAGGCCCTCTTCAGAAGCAGATAACGAAACACTTATAATCACAGTTCTCATAGTTCAGCATTTATACGAAAATGAACAAAAGTGAAAACACTCCAAATGTCTCGGGTAATTAGCCAGTGTTAAAAATATAATGGAAAGTTAAAATCAATATTAGAAAGTGAGAAAAAAACCAAAATTTTTCCAGCACCTAGATAATGACCTTAATACTGAGCAATAACCTATATTCCGCGAACGTCCTTGATGACCTATTTTTACACAACATACGTCACAAATACTAACTATTAGAAACAAACAAACAAGTCATTAAAAAGCAATTAGAAAGGAAACAAACAAGTCATTAAAAAGCAATTAGAAAGGAAACAAACAAGTCATTAAAAAGCAATTACAAAGCAATTAGCACTAATTATACCCACTAATTACGCTTACTTACTACTAGCATGGTTTTTCAAAAACATTCATCGGGAATGGATACATATTTTAATCCAATAGAATATATTTAGGAAAGGAAACACTCCATAGGCAGATTCGTTGTCGTCCAGCCATACCACAGACTCTTCAAAAGCTACGATTGGCTCTTCAAGAAGAATTTGACGCAATTCCCCAATTTTTCATAACAAATTTGATCAACTCAATGTCACGACGGTTAAATGACATAATTCAGGTTCGAAGTTTGAAGAAGATATACAAGCTATTGGCAATACCAGCAGGTCCATTTTTATTTTATAGTTAACAAAATAAATTATTTGAATTGTTTCTGTTACTTTTGTGAATTAATTTATTTCTGAATTAATTTGTGCATTCCGTATATATTTTAGAATTAAATAAGCATAGTAAATAAGTGATAACTAACTAAAAACAAACAGTTCATTTCCCTATTTAGTTGTAAAATATTCGGTTATTGGACTTTGTAAAAAAATTCAAAGTGGCCGGTTATTTTTTTGCCGGTTAGTGTATTTAACTTTAAATACAACATATTGTTTTATGATTGACTCTATTTTCTCAAGTAAATACAAATATTTCCACATCCAATAATTGATATACTCATAATGATTAATTAAAAAGTATAAAAACAACGAGCAACAAGATACATAGACCTCAATGATTATTTAAAGTTAATTTACTCTAGCGATTCCCGATTAGAGTGCTGTTTAAATTTTGATTTTTCACGGTTTAATGTAACTAGCGCCATCTGTAGTCTAATAGACGAACTAGGTACATTAGGTGGTATTTAATATTACAGATTTAACACTGAAAATCTATTCATCCTGTCCCAATTCATCCCACTTTATAACTTGTGGGATTATGCATTCTGAACATTACGTCATAGGTGGAGGGGGTAACTTTATCACTTGTGGGATTTGGGAACTGTGCGATTATCACTTGTGGCATTGCTAGGTTTTATAACTTGTGGGATTGTGAATTCTGAACATTACGTCATCGGTGGTAGGGGTAACTTTATCACTTGTGGGATTTGGGAACTCTGACATTTGTGAAGTGTAGGATTTGTGAATTGTAGGATTATCACGTGTGGCATGCTTCGGTTCCAGCGACAAACCATGTCGCTCAGGTTCGAGAGTCTTAGGTAAGCACCATTCTTATTATGTAGGCTGTACCGTATATAGCAGTTCTTTGCAGTTCGGATGGAATGTGTTCGCCTGGTAACTTGTCTACATTTAATTTATATTCTTTGGTAACATACCCCGTCGAACCAATAATTATAGGTATAATTGTTGTTTTAGTTTTCCACATGCGATTTATCTCAATACTTATATCCTTGTATTTGAGTTGTTTATAAGTTTCAGTTTCAACGATATTCTCATCAGCTGGTATAGAAATTTCTATAAGAAAAGTTCGTTTTCTAGTCCTCACTATTATGTCGGGTCTGTTTGCAATTATTGTTCGGTCTGTCTGAACAGGAGTATCATATAAGATTGTTGTTGTGTTGTCTTCGCTTGTACACACGCTTGCTGGTTTGTGATTGAACCACGTGCTTGATGTTAATGGACACTTATAATGTTTACATAAATTAAAGTGAATTTGGCTGCAAACTTTGTTATGTCTTTTTATGTACTCCGTCTTTGCTAGTTCTTCACAACTCGACATAATATGTTGGATAGTCTCATTTGCTTTTTTACAAATTCTACATGTGGAGTTACTTGTACTTCAGTGTAGTGGCTATATACCTGGTCTTTATCGCTTGTTCTTGTGCTGCCACCAGTAAGCTTTCCGTCTCCCCTTTAGTTTTTCCAATAGTTAACCAACCAAATGATTGTTTTGGGTGATAATTATTATTATTATTATTATTTCTATTATTATTATTATTATTATTATTATTATTATTATTACTATTATTATTATTATTATTATTATTACTATAATTATTAGTATTATTAGTATTATTAGTATTATTATTATTAGTATTATTATTATTATTACTACTATTATTATTAGTATTATTAGTATTATTAGTATTATTAGTATTATTAGTATTATTAGTATTATTAGTATTATTAGTATTATTAGTATTATTAGTATTATTAGTATTATTAGTATTATTAGTATTATTAGTATTATTAGTATTATTAGTATTATTAGTATTATTAGTATTATTAGTATTATTAGTATTATTAGTATTATTAGTATTATTAGTATTATTAGTATTATTAGTATTATTAGTATTATTAGTATTATTAGTATTATTAGTATTATTAGTATTATTAGTATTATTAGTATTATTAGTATTATTAGTATTATTAGTATTATTAGTATTATTAGTATTATTAGTATTATTAGTATTATTAGTATTATTAGTATTATTAGTATTATTAGTATTATTAGTATTATTAGTATTATTAGTATTATTAGTATTATTAGTATTATTAGTATTATTAGTATTATTAGTATTATTAGTATTATTAGTATTATTAGTATTATTAGTATTATTAGTATTATTAGTATTATTAGTATTATTAGTATTATTAGTATTATTAGTATTATTAGTATTATTAGTATTATTAGTATTATTAGTATTATTAGTATTATTAGTATTATTAGTATTATTAGTATTATTAGTATTATTAGTATTATTAGTATTATTAGTATTATTAGTATTATTAGTATTATTAGTATTATTAGTATTATTAGTATTATTAGTATTATTAGTATTATTAGTATTATTAGTATTATTAGTATTATTAGTATTATTAGTATTATTAGTATTATTAGTATTATTAGTATTATTAGTATTATTAGTATTATTAGTATTATTAGTATTATTAGTATTATTAGTATTATTAGTATTATTAGTATTATTAGTATTATTAGTATTATTAGTATTATTAGTATTATTAGTATTATTAGTATTATTAGTATTATTAGTATTATTAGTATTATTAGTATTATTAGTATTATTAAGTGTGCTGTGAAACAAGATTGACTGGTTCCTGTCAGCTCTGGTTTTGTCGGCCCTTTTTGATTAAACGAAGCCTTATTTTAGACTTATATTGGTCATCCCGTTATCAGTTTCGGCAGAGTTATTCAGATAAGTATTATATTTTATTTGCGTTAGACATTAGGTTTAAATTTTATATATTATATTTTGTATTTTACAAGAAATAATTTATTTATTAGTTACGTGGTAACGTGATATTTTATTTTATTTTTATCTTATTTTTGACAGTTTGACAGATATAAATTTAAATATATATCATAAAAAATTCTACAATTTGATAAATTATAAAAAGGAGAAACGAATGGGAATGTAAGGATACTTTAAGGCTTTCTATACTATCTGTTATTCTTCAGTCAAGGACGAGCCTGGTAAGCTGCTTTGACTTCTTCCTTTACCGAAAAAACCCGTTTACCTTTCTTTTCTATACTATCTATTTAAATAAAAATGAAGAGTAAATGGAGAATGTATGATGAGTGTAAGTTGGGGACGTGGAATGTCAGAAGTGTGAATGGGAAAGAGAATGAGTTGATGAATGCAATGCGAATGTACAGTGTAGATGTTTTGTGTGTAAGTGAGACAATGAGGAAAGGATGTTATGAGGAAGAAGTAGAAGGCGTATTTTGTTTGTGGTCGGGCGTTCGTGAGAATGAGCGTGCAAAGCATGGTGTAGGTATACTTGTAAGTGAAAGAATGAAGCCGTTTGTACGAAGTTATGGCTGTACTTCTTCGCGAGTTTCTTGGATGAGATTCAAGGTAGGCTTTATACGAATCTTCGTTGTGTCCGTTTACGGTCCAACAGACTCCGAAAATGACCTTGAAAAAGATCAGTTTTGGAATTCGGTAAATAGTGTAATTGATTTGTGTGATCCGGGTGAGAGAGTGATAGTGTGTGGCGATCTGAATGGGTGGGTGGGTGTTAAACGAAGTGAATCTGAGAATGTATTAGGACGTTTTGGTGATTGTCGAGTGAATGACAATGGCGAGAGAATTGTTTCATTTTGTTTGGAGAAAAATCTCTTCATTTCGAATTCCACTTTTAAACATAAGCTAGCTCACATATACACCTACGAGAATGTGGTTCAGAATAAACGTAGTGTGCTTGACTTCGTTGTCTATGATGAACGATTGAGGAGTATGGTAGTAGATACGCGTGTGAAACGAGGCGCTGAACTGGGTACGAATGATCATTATTTGGTTGTATCGCGAATGCGGTTGAATAAATTTTGGCGAAAGAAGGTGAAATGTTCTGGGAAAATGTTTCGCGTAAAATCTTTTGCTCTTTTAAATGAGGATGTTAGAATGCAGTATGTTGAAAGATTGAATGAATCCTTGCCCGAATGTGAGTCTAAATTTGATTGTAATATAAATGAAGTTTGGTTGAAATTTAAGGATTCACTCCTCAAATGTGCAAAAGAAGTTTGTGGTGAAAGCAGATTAGGCTCTTGTCCGAAAAATGCATGGTGGAATGATCAGGTGAAAGAATCGATTGCTGAGAAAAAGAGAACATATTTGAAGTTCTTAAATGTTAAGGATTCGCCTGGGCGCTTGCGAGAAGAATGTTTGTTAGAGTATAGAAGGAAGAATAAATGGGTGAAGCAAGTGGTGAGAGAAAGTAAAAAGCGATTTGATGACTTATTGAGTGAAAGATTGACAAATGATTTTAGTACGAATAAGCGACTGTTTTGGTTGAGTGTGAAGAGACTGCGGAGTGGAAGTGGTCGAGTTGTGAAAGCTGTTAGAAGTGCGAATGGAGAGTTATTGTGGGATGAATCAGATGTGAGGAATAGGTGGTGCGAGTATTTTAAAGGTTTGTGTGGAGGTGAGATTGAGAGGGACGATTGTAGTGAAACTGGTAGTGAAAATGATAATGAAGATGATTATGATATAGATGAAAGTGATGTATGTGATGCATTGGGGCGTGTAAGGAATGGTAAGGCTGCGGGTTTGGATGGGATTACGAATGAGATGTTGAAATATGGAGGAGAGAAAGTATTTGAATGGTTAATTTATTTATTTAGATTTTGTTTGAAACGTAGTGTGGTTCCTGATGATTGGAAAAAAGCTGTTATTTGTCCATTATTCAAAGGCAAAGGCAGTTCGAGTGAATGTACGAATTTTCGCGCGATAAGTTTGTTGAGTGTAGTCGGGAAACTTTTTGGTAAGGTTTTAATTCATAAGGTGCGAACCTTAACAATTTCAAAAATTAGTGACGTTCAGGGTGGCTTTTTGCCTGAGAGGGGATGTGTCGATCAATTGTTTGCTCTTCGTACGATTGTTGAGAAGTCACTTGATAAGAACAAGAAGGTGTTCTTTGGCTTTCTTGATCTAAAAAAGGCGTATGATAGTGTTCTTCGAGATACTTTGTGGGATGTACTCAGGGAGTACGGCGTGAATGGAAACTTGCTGGGAGCAATTCGTGCATTGTATGAGGGTAGTGAGGCTGCTGTAAGAATAGATGGTAGGTTGAGTGATTGGTTTCGTATAAATGTTGGTGTGAAACAGGGCTGTGGTATGTCTCCGTGGTTGTTTAATTTGTATATGGATGTGTTGTTGCGGAGAGCATTGAGTGAAATGGATGGTGTACAAATTGGTGAAAGTATTGTGCCTGCGTTAGCGTATGCGAATGATGTAGTTGTTTTAGGTGAAAATGAAGAGCAACTCAGAAGAATGATAGAGAGAATACATGTAGTTGGAAGAAGTATGAATCTGGAGTTAAATGTTGATAAATCCAAGGTGTTAGTATTTGAAAGGAGTAAATTGGTGACTATGTGCAATGTGTTGGTGGATGGAGTGAAGCTGGAGCAAGTGAATGAGTTTGTATATTTGGGTAGCATGATGTCAAGGGATGGTCGAATTGATAGGGAAATTGAAAGGAGAGTGAGTGCGGGGTGTAAGGTAATGGGTGCTCTGGGTATGTTTGCTCGAAACGTAAACGTATCTAGAGAAGCTCGTTTAAGTGTGTATAATGGAGTGCTAGTGCCTGCTTTGATGTATGGAAGCGAATGTTGGGCATGGACGGGAAAGCATAAAAAGAGAGTGACTGCCGTGTAAATGAGGTATTTACGTGGAGTATGTGGATATGTAAGACGGGATCGCGTGAGGAATAATTTGGTGTATGAAGAATGTATGGTTAGGAAGAATGTTGTTAAGAGAGTAGGAATGAGCCAGTTGAGATGGTTTGGTCATGTGGAGAGAATGAAGAGTGAACGACTTGTTAAGCGTATATATCTTGGTGAAATTGAGGGTGTTCGATTGCGTGGCCGTCCAGTGTGTAAGTGGATGGATGTGATTGATAAGGTACTAAAAGAGAGAAAGTTTCCGAGTGGGAAGAGAAGAAGAGCGTGTATGAATGCGATTATGAATGTGGCCGAGGCGAAAGAAGTGTGCTTAGACAGGAATGTGTGGCGAAGGATGATTGTTTCGTAACTATTATTGTGGTCCGGATGCGGTATTTCGCTACCGAAAATCGGTCACTTTAATATGTTAAGAGTGAGGAATATATGTTGTACCTATGATGTCAGGTTAGTAATAATGTTGTTGAAAGAGAGACTGATTATTTTTTGGATGATGTTATTGTTATTCTTTCGGGTTTGTGCTAACCCACTAAGTGGGAAATGCGTGATTTTATGTATGTATGTATGTATGTATTAGTATTATTAGTATTATTAGTATTATTAGTATTATTAGTATTATTAGTATTATTAGTATTATTAGTATTATTAGTATTATTAGTATTATTAGTATTATTAGTATTATTAGTATTATTAGTATTATTAGTATTATTAGTATTATTAGTATTATTAGTATTATTAGTATTATTAGTATTATTAGTATTATTAGTATTATTAGTATTATTAGTATTATTAGTATTATTAGTATTATTAGTATTATTAGTATTATTAGTATTATTAGTATTATTAGTATTATTAGTATTATTAGTATTATTAGTATTATTAGTATTATTAGTATTATTAGTATTATTAGTATTATTAGTATTATTAGTATTATTAGTATTATTAGTATTATTAGTATTATTAGTATTATTAGTATTATTAGTATTATTAGTATTATTAGTATTATTAGTATTATTAGTATTATTAGTATTATTAGTATTATTAGTATTATTAGTATTATTAGTATTATTAGTATTATTAGTATTATTAGTATTATTAGTATTATTAGTATTATTAGTATTATTAGTATTATTAGTATTATTAGTATTATTAGTATTATTAGTATTATTAGTATTATTAGTATTATTAGTATTATTAGTATTATTAGTATTATTAGTATTATTAGTATTATTAGTATTATTAGTATTATTAGTATTATTAGTATTATTAGTATTATTAGTATTATTAGTATTATTAGTATTATTAGTATTATTAGTATTATTAGTATTATTAGTATGATTAGTATGATTAGTATTATTAGTATGATTAGTATGATTAGTATTATTAGTATTATTAGTATTATTAGTATTATTAGTATTATTAGTATTATTAGTATTATTAGTATTATTAGTATTATTAGTATTATTAGTATTATTAGTATTATTAGTATGATTAGTATGATTAGTATTATTAGTATTATTAGTATTATTAGTATTATTAGTATTATTAGTATTATTAGTATTATTAGTATTATTAGTATTATTAGTATTATTAGTATTATTAGTATTATTAGTATTATTAGTATTATTAGTATTATTAGTATTATTAGTATTATTAGTATTATTAGTATTATTAGTATTATTAGTATTATTAGTATTATTAGTATTATTAGTATTATTAGTATTATTAGTATTATTAGTATTATTAGTATTATTAGTATTATTAGTATTATTAGTATTATTAGTATTATTAGTATTATTAGTATTATTAGTATTA
>OY720452.1:36087369-36212369 GCA_963082715.1 Harpalus rubripes | reverse complement strand
TATTTATAGTACTAAATCGATTCTTCCTTCTTAAAATTTTGAAAACCAATATACCTACTAGGTATCTACTTATTATTATTTACATTAATTGTTATTATATAATAATAATGTTACGGAAAAAAGCCTGGGGTTTATTAGAGGTAATTATCTCTCAACCTAACACCCCCTCCCCCTCCACCACCGTCCCAGGGTGCCTTTATGCCACCTTTCGAAATGTATTTATGTTCCCAGAATATCGTCTGGCTACGCCTGGGTTGTTGATTTCATTCTTCGTACGTCAAACATTACTTATTTCCGGGCCTAAGTATATAACTATTTTCAAATGACAAAAAATGAATGACATTTTGAACGTAGGAATGCTATTATTTTTCGCACTATTGCGTTTATCTTTCACTTTTTAAATCTTCACTTCTAGTTCTAGTGTAAAAACATCATTTTGCAACTAGGCACGTAAATAGCTAAGTTACTGTATACTGCCATGTCATAATGACACTATAAACTACAATTTGAGTACTTTAATGACACGCATAAAAAACTGAATACTATAATGGATGACGTAATTAATAATTTAGAAATAAACCAAAAACAACATACCTGAATTTTAGCAGTATGAAGGTGATTTAAAATATTGAAGAAAGTGTCTACAGTCCAGACCGCGGGACCGCTTTCAAAAAATTAAAGTCCCGAATGGGCGTGGTTCACGCTATTTCATTAAATATATTTTAACATTACCTAACCCAACACAAAAAATCATGCTTGGAAAACCAAAGCCGAGTTTCGTGCGTTAGGTATAGGTTTTTTTTGTTATTTTTAGAGATATTTACCAAGCTAAGTAAGGTGATCAACAACGGACCCGCGTTACTAAACCACGCCCCACCGTAATTTAATTGGTCCGTCACGCCTCTTCGGGCTTTAATTTTTTGGACAAGGTCCCGAGGTCGGGACTGTAGCCACGTCCAATATTTGATTTAAATCATAATTTATATCAAATAATTTTTTTAAATAATAATAGACTCATACGAGTATTACAATAAATATTTATTAAAAATAAGGGTATCTCCATAGAAAATTAACCCTACTATTTAATATAAACAAATAAAAAACTAGAAACATAAAATACAAAGTATTTAATATAATGTTTATTAATATTAGGGGTGTCGTGGCTGCGTGCCTGAGTGTCTGGTCGCTAATCTGGGGAACTGGGCTCGGAACCGGGTTCGATTCCAACCAACGCCAAATATTTCGAATTTTATATGGCACAAAATTGACCCTTGTGGTTTACTGTATATTATGCAACATGTGCGAGAAACAGTTTTTTACACTCTTGTGGCTGCATCACTCTTGAGCAAAAGTCAACTTCACGCACTTGTTGAACAATATACTATTTTGTACGTACTATTGAACATTTTAAACATTTTATTTATGATACATGACACATTTATTTTGTATTTTTCTTCCTGGCTTCAATAGCTTTTTTTATGTCCTCAGAGTCCTCGCACCTTAATCCTTTCAGTCGATTACCATTTACAATTTCTGGTAGTACGCATTCTAAATAAAATTTCTTTATTCGGGACCATCAAATTATTCCAAATATTTTCATCTCTCTCTATTTCTTCCATATGCATATATTTATCTTCGCTTGTATAGACAACAAAAAAACACTTTAACATTTGGCAAATATTTAATTGCCCTTGCACCTGTAATTATTATTACAAAACAAATATTTTTTATATCTTATATAAATACCTGATAAAAATAGTTATACTTCATCAATTATACCTGTGTACAGTAATGGTACATAAAATTTTTTTTTTATTAAATTATATTGAAAATTGTACCGTCAGTAGAAGCACCGAGATAACATAAATGTTCATCAATAAACAACCCAGATTTTTTAACTTGAATGTTACCAAATTTTTCTTCAAATATACGAATTGCTGTTATCTCATGCCTTTTGCCAAATTTCATGGCTTCGGTACCTTCACCGTGGTGAACATTCAAAATTTGTTTCGCCAATGAATTACATGGTGTATATTCTTTTCGTTTTATTATTACCTACACCAAAATTAGATGCTGTTAATCTATTTTGTTTGTAATATAAGTATTCAGGATTATCAAACTGTCCAACTATTCGTTGGGCAATTGATAATCTCTCTTCATTAATAATCTACATTAATAAAAACAACATTAAAATTTGTAAAAATTATTTTAATAACTACATATTTACTTTTAGATCCTCGAGTTTTCTTTTATACTCTGATTGATATTATGTTTTGGTAATAATATCTATAGACTGAATACCATATTCCAATTTATCGGATTTATGTAATTTTTGTTTTTCTTTTGAAAGTAATTTTTTCTGACTGGTCTGATATTTTTCTTTTTACTATGCTCAATTAAGCGTTTTAAAATTTTGCCAGGAGATTTTTTGGTACTTTGTTTCCATGCATTATGCTGCCATTTAGGTCCTTTATTATATTGTAATGCTGATATATATGCTCTTATGCTTATGGCAGTATATACATACGAGAGGATTATAATAATTTGTAATTATTATAACATGATGATATTATATTTTACCTTTCATATTCGACGTCAGAAATAAATAAAAGATCCATATCACATCCTGGTGTATTTGCATCACTTGCATTTTGTATAGTATTATTATCACTAATACTAATATTATCATTTTGAATTACACTATTTGTACTATTGCACTTGTATCGTAATTTTTTACTACGAGACGCCTTATTTATCTTACGTATACGTGGTTTTGGTTTGCCCATTTTTTAAATGGGCGAAAAAGATTTATGTTAAAACAAACCCAATAATAACAATAACGATAAAAATTAACAAATATATAAATATTAGCAACACTTAACGAAACAAGTTTGTTAATAACAATGAAACTGGTAATTCGAGCAGCATACAAATGTTGAAACAGATCGTATAAGAATAATTTGGTGCACCCTTCTATCTTATCCCTCAAATATTTTGCGCTAGACATGCCCGCGTTCCAAAGTTTAAATTTCATATTAACTAGGATCTAAACCTGCAGAGACAGAGCCATCTGTAAAATACTTTTGTATTTAAGAAATAGTTCCTAATTAATCCAGCATCGCCTCATGGCGCTGTTTTTTCAACGCACCCTTAAGGTGAAATGATACCCCCGATTAATTTGTTTCTACGCCGAGGCGAGCGCTAGTGGGCACTGAGATGAATAACTATGGCTGAGTCGATAAAGTAGAAATTTTTGTACGTTTACTAGGTGTGGCAATAATTTCAAATTTATTTACGAATGTAAAGATATTTTATTTATACGAGATGAAATATTAGTATCATATTGCAATAATAACTTTTCTTGGAGAGAGGAATGATAGAATGAATAATAAATAAGAATTACCTATATAATATTATTCCCTAATTACTTAATATTTTGTATTTACCGTAGGATACTGTTATTATGACCATATATTGGTAGACTGTAGAGTAAATGTTACATTTTCACAATTATTAAAAAAATTAATAATAGGTGCACCGTGTACATCATAATATAAATAATTTTCGTATGATGTTAAATGTATTATCGTTTTCTTATAATATTTGGTTTCCAGTGAATGTCTTGTTTCAGTTCAGCGTAATTCACTATTCTTCAATATTGTAAAAAGCATGTTTTATAAGAAAGTTTTTAATATTTGCGCAATGAGTTTGCAGATCTAGTGTCACAAATCTCCATTTCAAATAAAATTTAATTTGGATTTATGTATTTCAAGAAGTGAATATATATAGATGGTAGAGTCAAAATACCCAAATCTTTAAAATGATCCCTATATAATATAGGCGACGCCTACCTTGTAACTTGTAATACCAAGATGAAAAATATGTTTTGTCCTTTTACATTATAATAATAATAAATATTAATTTTAGAAACATAGCATAAATAGTTATAAGCTTCAAGAGAAAATATATTTAAAAAAAAGTCCGTAATTAGAATCGAAAAGCCTACAATCACTCAACACATTTGCACTTCATGCCACTCGCCTGCCCACTAGGTACTAGTTACTAGCCAACTAGCCGTTAGCCATTGCTCACATCGAGAGCATTGGAGATAACAAGAATGAATGTTATTCCATGTCTGTCACAGCGGCAGGTCGTTGTAACTTTGCGCTGTGGGATAAAATTTAAGTTGCATTTGAACAAAAATGGATGTTGCATATATATATATATATATATATATATATATATATATATATATATATATATATATATATATATATATATATATATATATATATATATATATATATATATATATATATAAAAATCAAAACGATGATACTCGGCTGCAAGAGGATAAATAACAAGAAGATATCGGGTAAATCAGCCATGTGAATAAAGCAGCTGTAGACACGTGTTTCGCTCTGTTAGAGCTCATCAGTACAGCACAGCCAAAGATGTAGAATGACTGAGGTGGTAAACAACAAATTCAAACAAACGGGCCACCGCCAGAAGGCCAACCACACATTTGTGGCTTCAGCCACATTGTTTCACGATTTGAAGCTAAAGATGACGTCGCCACGGAGATGGATAAAACCTTCTGCGTGGACTACCGTAACCCAGGTATATATTAAAATCAAAACGATGATACTCGGCTGCAAGAGGATAAATAACAAGAAGATATCGGGTAAATCAGCCATGTGAATAAAGCAGCTGTAGACACGTGTTTCGCTCTGTTAGAGCTCATCAGTACAGCACAGCCAAAGATGTAGAATGACTGAGGTGGTAAACAACAAATTCAAACAAACGGGCCACCGCCAGAAGGCCAACCACACATTTGTGGCTTCAGCCACATTGTTTCACGATTTGAAGCTAAAGATGACGTCGCCACGGAGATGGATAAAACCTTCTGCGTGGACTACCGTAACCCAGGTATATATTAAAATCAAAACGATGATACTCGGCTGCAAGAGGATAAATAACAAGAAGATATCGGGTAAATCAGCCATGTGACACATGTGACACATGGCTGATTTACCCGATATCTTCTTGTTATTTATCCTCTTGCAGCCGAGTATCATCGTTTTGATTTTAATATATACCTGGGTTACGGTAGTCCACGCAGAAGGTTTTATCCATCTCCGTGGCGACGTCATCTTTAGCTTCAAATCGTGAAACAATGTGGCTGAAGCCACAAATGTGTGGTTGGCCTTCTGGCGGTGGCCCGTTTGTTTGAATTTGTTGTTTACCACCTCAGTCATTCTACATCTTTGGCTGTGCTGTACTGATGAGCTCTAACAGAGCGAAACACGTGTCTACAGCTGCTTTATTCACATGGCTGATTTACCCGATATCTTCTTGTTATTTATCCTCTTGCAGCCGAGTATCATCGTTTTGATTTTAATATATACCTGGGTTACGGTAGTCCACGCAGAAGGTTTTATCCATCTCCGTGGCGACGTCATCTTTAGCTTCAAATCGTGAAACAATGTGGCTGAAGCCACAAATGTGTGGTTGGCCTTCTGGCGGTGGCCCGTTTGTTTGAATTTGTTGTTTACCACCTCAGTCATTCTACATCTTTGGCTGTGCTGTACTGATGAGCTCTAACAGAGCGAAACACGTGTCTACAGCTGCTTTATTCACATGGCTGATTTACCCGATATCTTCTTGTTATATATATATATATATATATATATATATATATATATATATATATATATATATATATATATATATATATATATATATATATATATATATATCGGATCAAAAATAATATCGATATTTTAAAACATCGATATTTACAAACAATATGAACTGATTTCCGACTTTCACTCTTGAAAATAAAATAAAGTAAACATGCTTTCATATTTTGTAAAAGAGGAATCTTTAAACCAAATAAAAAATAAAATTATTATTATTATGCTTTCATATTTTACAGTTAATAAAAAAACAACAATGTCGGTACCTATACTATACACAAATCTATAAATTTATTTTATTAAAAATCAAATGTAATCACTAAGCACTGAATTTAAAACACATGTGAATCGCAACTATGCAGAAATAAATATTTTGATAGCCGTTTCCCTTTTATTTTATTTCTTTGCATACTCAGTTATGGTGGAAGTATTTTCTCCAAACTAGGGTAGACATCAAATAAACTGTAACGAGACGTATGTAAGTAAAGGAAGGACACAGGAGAGTAGCGTGTCTTTGATTAACAATTCTTGATATATTAGGAATGCATTTTTGAAAACATCGAGAGCAAATATCGAAAACAAATATCGATGTCGATCGATATTATCGAAAAAGATAAAATATCGAAAACTAAATATCGATTTTTCTCAAACATCGATGTATCATGCGCATCCCTAGTTGCACTATCCTAATCTTATGGTTTAGTTTGTGTTATATTCTTACAATTATTGATACAGTTATTATGAAATAAATAATTCTATTCCATACAAAAACTCTTCTACCGTTATATTTAGGGTTTGTCTATTATCGAGTACAATATTGGCTTTTGATTCCTGCTTTTTACACATATTTTTGCTTATGTCTTTGGTTCGTTTTGTTTTATCTTAGTATTCTATACGCTCTCGTACTAGTCTTTTCTGGGTTTTTGTTCATTGTTATTAATTGATTAAAGAATTTAAAAAAATGTAAAAATGGTTTTATAATGCTGTGTGTCAATGCGCAAAAGCATAAAGCACGGCCAAATTTGCTAATGTTTTCAAATTTCCACACGATAGTGAGATGCGAAAAAGTAGATAAATGCAATACGATCAAATTTTAAAATTACAATATCCTCGGCAATTTGCATTTCGCATTTTAATGAAAAACTTATTCTTCCTGAACATGAATCCATTACGTCACATGATACACGTTTGTTTTTAAAAAGAAAATGTTTAAAATTGACGGATGACGCAATACTCACTGTATTTAAAAATCAGACATCATATTAATTTGTCAAAACTACAAAAGATAAAAATGCAGATATTCTCCGTGACAATATACAGGCTGTTCTGTAAGTTCATAGTGCAATAAAGAGAATTGAATCAAGTTATAATCTCAAATATATTTTGCAAAATCTGTCAAGTTGTAAAAGTTACGGGACTGTAAAGGCGACAATAACGAACAAGCTATACTATTAAGTTAAAAGCTATACTTATTAAATTAAAATTAAAAATTAAGTTGTTCAAAAATGCCTGTTACTTTTACTAATTAACAATACACCGACATGCGTTTGGTTTACGGAGAAGTACTCCAAAACAGCGCCATTAATAAAAAGTGTCTATCCATATGTCGCTTCTGACTTCAAACCTTCAAGAATGACAAGTCTTGTTATTTTCACTCTAACTGATGTAAGTTTTAAATAATATATTATTCAAATAAATAATTGTTATTAGTCTATCTTGAACAGGGACGTAACTACGGGGGGGCCTGGGTGGTCCTCGGCCCACCTCATTGATGTGTTGGCCCACCCGCTGGCCCACCCAAAATTTTTAAAGATATTTAGTTTATTTTATAAAAGAGCTAATAATTCTAAAACGTATAATACAATTTGTGTGGGTGTAAAACGTACATACTGCAGAATAAACATAATAGATTGTATGTGAGCCTATTGCCAAAAATGTCTGTCCGTGGAAAAAAATTGAAGTATCTATTTTTCAAGAAATCGCCCCAATTCTCTAGCAAAATTATTCTTTCTTATCAGCATTGCTATAGCAAGTAATCTATAATAATTGGATAAATACTGAATAAAACTTGACACGCTACATTTGTTTCTAATGAAATTAATTAGAATTTTCAAAAATGTTGCTATTATTTAACAAGTTTCTTACAGAATTGAGATGAATGTTAATTAATATGTAGCTAATTAATTTAGTGGATGATACCATACTGGACACGCCAGAGATATTTGTAATATGGAAATGTATAAGAAAAGTATCTGGACTAATAATAAATATTATACCAACTATTTCTGATGAATTCACAAAACTGAAATTATTTTACAAAAACTAAAATATGTTTAATTAGCGTTTACGACAAATTTCATATAGAATATAGTAAATTGATAATTCCTTATTACATTATCAACATTGAAATAAAATTAAATTAAATAAAAAAAAATATTTTTGCTCTATACAAGGACAAGGACGAACTATTATGACGAGAGGCTCGTATCTAAAACCAAAATTTGGAAATCGATTAGGACACTTCAATAAAGATTAGTTTGATATTTTAAAATTGTTAAATTAAAGTATGTATTTATTTATATGGGCGCTGCATTTTACACAATGATTCCTGGAAATCGGTTCTGGATTTTGCAAACATGAAATAAGCATAGAGCACCGTAATTCAATGAGATGTCAAAAAGCAAAGAAGATGATAATTTTTGTAACGCACATTTAGCATTAGTTATAGAAAATGTTTCCTTTTGCAAGGCATTACACAAATTGATATGCTAGCCGCAGAATATCATTTACTTCTCAACACAATAAAATTTAACGAAAATTAATCTACACTGTAATTAAAACACTAATGGCCCTACTAGTTTTATAACATATTTATAAATTATATTAGAAGTATTTTTAATTTTTGTTTATTTTGTTTTACCGTTTCTATGCAGCTATCTATAATCCATATACAGTGTGTTCAAAAAAATTATTAACTCGGAGTAGGCTATATGAACAAAGAAACGTATGTCTATTTAAAAATATTTAATTAAATGTCAATTTGACATGAGATATTGTCAAAAATGTTATCTAAAGAAATCAAAGATTTTCTTCTTGAATCTTATTTTAGAAATGAAAACAATTTAGAAAACTGCGAATGTCAATATACTGTATCCTTCTTTATTGTCTTTTCTCCTTAAAATTATATTTCAATATCAATTTTGACAACTTAATTTTTGAAATAAATAATGATCAGACATACGTTTCTCTGTTCATAGTCTATTCCGAGTTAGGATTTTTTTTTAAACACTGTATTATGGTGATATGTAATTTAGTTTTATTGTAATACTGTTCTTATGATATAATTATGGCCCACTCAGATTTTTCATTGGCCCGCCTTCGGCCCACCCGGAAAATAATCCTAGTTACGTCCCTGATCTTGAAGTGCTTTTACAATTGCAACAAATACCTACCCTACATTAGAAAAGAAATAATTGCAGATTACGACACATTGCAACCGTGTTTATTAGTGGTAACGTATGCCACTTTACTTACATATAACTCCCTGTATTAAAGCGAAAAATTAACTTAAATATTAAAACATGAAGGGATAAAATTGCAAATCAAATGCAATTCTTTTATGTACTACAGATATGTATTTTATGATAACGTAATACCGACCAAACATTTTTATTTTATTTTGAAATATGATTATCTGCACAGGGTGTTAAAAAGAGTAAAAAATGGATGGTATACATTTCAATGTACTGATTCTAAATCAAAAATAATTTTTCTAGAATACAGAGAATTATTTTTTATTATTTATTTTATTCTTCAAGTGTGCATTTTTAATGCCACTGACCGACACAAAATTTTTATTCGAAATAATGATTTATCTAATCACGTGAATAGGAAATAAATAAATTTGTAATTATTTCTATTAAAAATTTCATGTTGAGGAGTGGCACTAAAAATGTACACTTCAAAAATTAAATAAATAATAAGACATAATTTTCCGACTTTTGAAAAAATTCATCTTCGGGGTATGTGACTATAATCGAATTTCAATATTTCATAAAATATAAAAATTAAACACTATAGCGCCTCATTACTCTCATTATTATAATTTAAAAAAAACTAACTAAACATTGGTTTATAATAGTATTGTAATTAGTCAATACTTTGATTATATAGTACCATGGAAGATAGGCAACCGTTGCTCGTACGGTGAAACGCGTATTTTGTACAGAAAACAGCAGAGCCATCTATCAGTCTAAACATGATTTAAATTAAACTGATTTGTATAGTTTATAATAGATGCCAGCCACCGCGTTCTCTCTCTCTCTCTCATTACATCTGCTTAATTTTAGGGTTTGTCTCTTTCAGTAAATTGTTGATATAAAAAAGTTAAATAAATTAAAATTGTCATTTTTTACGAATTATTACTATTTAAGTAGGTATAATTAAACATAATGAGGAATAAAAAAAAGAACGTTTGTATTGGTCATTGGTACACTTTATTTAAAAAGAAATTATAAATTATATGAAACAGAACAAATTGAACACACTTTTTACAATATAATAGGCAATGGAATTAGTACAGAGTAGGTACGTACATTTTGCAGTACCTACATATGTATTCGTCGTAAAATAGATGTAAATTTATCTGTTGGTAAATAAATAAAATAATATACAAAATAATAGTTATTTATGTATTAAGCGCATAATTAAAAGATTATAACACGATGGAATGTTTAATTGTCCCGAATGCGGTAATCTTAATTATGCCCGTGGTACAAATGTATGTAAATATACAGTTTAAGGTAAATTGTAAAGATTTATATATAAGGCCAAGATTTAAGACGTACATTTTTATTTACCCAAATTAAACAAAACTTATCAATATTTACAAAACAAAAAACTATATAATAACATTGAACCTTGAAGTGCTTGGAATCAGCTGACATATGTGCGCGTGTCACTTTGACAAGAACAATGTTACTTTGACAAGACCAATGTTTTAACTTACTTTAATTTTGAACTGCTAAAAAATTATTACTTTTAATTTGAGTTATACTGCCTGAAAATTGTAAAATAAATCAAAACCTTGGTCTTGTCAAAGTGACATTATTCTTGTCAAAGTGACACGAGCACACAAATCAGCTGATTAAATGCACTTTAAGGTCACTCTACTCACGTGCCTGCTCGCGGCCAATATTTGTATATCATTATCGTTATACTGGCGTTGTGAATTGTAAGTGTGCTGTGGTTTCTACGTAATTTATTAGTGTTGCTATGTTGTTTATTATAATTTAATGTCGTATGAAAATGACAGATATCGGTTATTCCAAAAAAATATTGGATGAATTAGAAGCTGCACAAGGCAAGTTGGTTCCACAAAGTCAAAAAAAAGTGTATGAGAAAGTATATACGAAAGATTTGCGAGTGGCGGTGTTCAAAAAATGTGATTTATCGAATTTGTTGTGTTGTTTGACCTTTATCCATAAACCACAATTTTGGTATGTTTGAATAGCTGTTGCCGGGCAATAAAAGCCAAATTATGCCCGCTTTTGAGGGCGAATAAACAGGTTTATGATTCCAAAATAAATTCATTAACATTGTTTAACAAAAAAATATTAATTTAGGAAATACATAAATTAATTTTATATCAATTTTATGAATATAAAAAATAACTAAAATAAATTTATTCAAACATTAGTTAAAATCTTATTTTTTCTCCAAGAACATGAGTTTTTTTTTTTTTTTTTTTGGATTTTCATGAGACTGTTCTTCTTATTTTTGTTATTAATTTCATAAAAACAATAAAAAAATAAGTATAATAAATAAAAAAAAAATGGCATACGATACATTTAGTAAAAAATTGATATTACAATTTTAACATTTTCACTATTATGTCTGTATGTGTATGTGCGTGTGTGTGTATGAATGTGTGGGTCTTCCGCTCTAACTCAAATACTCATTTAGAAAATTTTGAAACCTTGTATTTCTATCTTATTTTAATATAGAAGGAAGCCATTAAATTTTAGAGTAAATCAGATAACAGGAAATGACACTTTACTTGAAGCTCAAAATAGTTTTTCTGCGAAAAATACCATTAAATGATAATTTTTAGAGATTTATGTTATTATAAAAATTAAAGATTATTAAATTTGCTACAGGTTTGCATTAATATTTTATGGATGAATTTATAAAATTATCTTTAATTTAAATCCTGGAGCCAACGCTTTAAACAAACACAACTGCTTGGTTACACAGTTCAGTTCTCAAATGTATGTAACTGACAGGTGAATGTCACTGTCAAAGAATTAATCATTTCAAATTAATAGTAACGTTTTTTTTTAAAAAAAAAAGTAAATAGAACAAAAGTTATATGGAAAGGAATTCAATACAGTTTCCAGTAAATATGTAAGTAAATATTTAAATTATAAAAAAATAATAATTAAAGTTAAATTGCGGGAGGATTGTGTCACATCAGATTTTTTCTTAGTGTTTTGTAGTAGGTTTCTCTTTTTTGGTGTTATATCTAATTCTGGTGAAATGGGAATATTTGTTGAATAAGTCGAAAAATTTAGTGAACGGTAACATTTCTTTTTTGGTGGAGTCAATTATGTTACTTCATCATGTACAGTTTTCAAGAACATCATAATTTTTTTTATTAACGTTACAATATAGTTTGTTTATTAGTTGTTTAACACATTGTTTGGGTGATGGTAGTGAACTAGTTGAAATAATTTCAAATTTAAAAGGTAAAGCGTGACGTACAAGTCTTTTTTTTCTTATTATTTGAAGAACCTAAATAAATTCAGGCTTAAAATGACTTTCACATAGAATATTTGATGACAGTTCTTCATTAGTTAAATTATACACGTTTAAATTTCCGCAATATTCCAACCATTTTTGTAGCTTTGCAGAATCTGTCATAGGAAACGTAAAAAATTACATATTTTTATCACGTCTATTATTATTACTGTTTATATTTAAACATTTATGACGCGAATTATATATTTTAATTATTTATTTTTTAAAATACACAGAACACTGATCAGAGAAATTATATAGTTGCGCAAAGCAAAGCAGTGAGCGAAATTCGGATAGTGATAGTGCTTGCTGATCTGTTCTGCTTTCTGTTGCCGATCGCGCGCTTGTTGAAGAGAGGAGAGCCGGAGAGCCCAGTCCAGTCTCACGCTCTCTCTCCTCTCTTTGAAGAGGGCAGCACCTACTCGCATATCATCGCGTTGAAGTTACGCGTTTCACTTGTCTGCATATAGTTGCATATCTTTTAGTAGTATATAATCAAAGGTCAATATAATATTTTGGAGATGGGATATGTGACGCTATCATGGTAGGATCGTGGAAGAAGACTGGGATGGAAGAAGGTAGTTATAGACCAGCGTCGTGATTATGTGGCATATGGCATATATGTGGGACGCCTATAGTCAGAGAGTAAAGTGTTTTATTTTTTACACCAGTGATAAAACTCAATTTTGTAGAGAATTACTGTGTAAAAATAAATAAAAATGTATTTAGTGGACTCATAATAGTGCAAAAGTGTATTTGAACATTGAAAACCCGTTTAAATACTGTATTAAAAAAACAGTTTAAAAAGTTGAGTGTCAAATAAGGTAAGAACTTGAACAATTTTGAAAACTTTTAAAAACAGACATATAATAGTGAAATAAATTTAAAGAGAAGCTAAAACCTAGAGAGTGTTAACAAATATTGCATGACACTATATTTTAAATAAAACATTAGTTTATTAAATATAAAAGTGTGTTTAAGTTGCGAAGGTTGTCCAGTATAGCGCCTGCTCGCTGAGATAGAGTGAGAGGAGAAGCAGTGGCGGAGCATAGGGGCAAATGAGTAGCGAGCATAGAGATCGCAGTAACTCCTTAGACAAACGGAAAACAGGAGAGGAAAATAAAGAGCTTGAAAATATTTTTTAAAAAAAGCAAAAAAACTTTAAGATCACCAGTCAAAATGTCGGAATCCGATATGGGCGGTATACGAGAAATGTTAGTTACCATGACTCAAACAATGAATGAGATGAAAAATCAAATGACAACAAACCCTGAGGAATTAAAACAATAGATTAAAAAGAAAGTGATACTATAGACAGCTTAAGACGAGAGATGGAGGAAAAAGAAAAAAGGTGGATGAAAGAAAAAGACGAAATGAAAGAAACAATAGATCTCCTGCAAAGACGAATAGAAATGCATGATAAAATTAGGCGCACAAATAATATTGTTCTCACAGGGCTCCAAGTGGAGGAAGGGAAAATAAAACAAATGGTTGGCGAGTTTTTAGAAAAAGAATTGCAAGTTAAATGTACAATAAAACATCTCAAAAAGTTTTAGCGGAAATAGAAGATCATGAAGACAAAATAAAAATTATGAAGAATAAAAGCAAACTGAGAGGTAAGAAAATTTATATAGAGAACGATTACACAAAAGAGGAAAGAAAAATGCAAGCCGCCATCAGGAAAATGGCAAATGAAGAAAAAGGTAAAGGAAAAAATATTAAAATTTTCTACAACAAACTATTAATTGAGGATAAAGTGTATACATGGAATACAAAGACTGAAAAATTAGAAGAAAATCAAAACATAGCCCCAACGATTTCAAAAAACTATTAAAGTCAGAAAGGGGTAAAATGGTAACGAACTGGCTAAGTGAACGGACAACGACAATAATAGAACAAGAAAACAAACCAAAGCAAGATAAAATGAAAAACACCTTATATTTCGATACGTTGAATTGTCAAGATACAAATTCGGCGGGTGCTTTTAAAAATCTAGAACACATCTGTAAGCAATATAATATTGACATATTAGCCATTCAAGAAACAAAACAAAAAGAAAATAAAATATTTCAATTAGATAATTATGTACTTTTTAACAGTGGCTGGAAAACAACATATTTTGGGAATTGATTTATGATTAAAAAGGAAATGAAAGAAAATGTTATAGAGTTCGAGCCAATATCAGACTTGTTATGCAGAATTAGAATTAGAGGCGCCTATAGGAGAATAAATATAATTAATAATAATAATAATAATAATAATAATAATAATAGTACCTAATAATAATAATAATAATAATAATAGTAATAATAGTAATAATAGTAATAATAGTAATAATAGTAATAATAGTAATAATAGTAATAATAGTAATAATAGTAATAATAGTAATAATAGTAATAATAGTAATAATAGTAATAATAGTAATAATAGTAATAATAGTAATAATAGTAATAATAGTAATAATAGTAATAATAGTAATAATAGTAATAATAGTAATAATAGTAATAATAGTAATAATAGTAATAATAGTAATAATAGTAATAATAGTAATAATAGTAATAATAGTAATAATAGTAATAATAGTAATAATAGTAATAATAGTAATAATAGTAATAATAGTAATAATAGTAATAATAGTAATAATAGTAATAATAGTAATAATAGTAATAATAGTAATAATAGTAATAATAGTAATAATAGTAATAATAGTAATAATAGTAATAATAGTAATAATAGTAATAATAGTAATAATAGTAATAATAGTAATAATAGTAATAATAGTAATAATAGTAATAATAGTAATAATAGTAATAATAGTAATAATAGTAATAATAGTAATAATAGTAATAATAGTAATAATAGTAATAATAGTAATAATAGTAATAATAGTAATAATAGTAATAATAGTAATAATAGTAATAATAGTAATAATAGTAATAATAGTAATAATAGTAATAATAGTAATAATAGTAATAATAGTAATAATAGTAATAATAGTAATAATAGTAATAATAGTAATAATAGTAATAATAGTAATAATAGTAATAATAGTAATAATAGTAATAATAGTAATAATAGTAATAATAGTAATAATAGTAATAATAGTAATAATAGTAATAATAGTAATAATAGTAATAATAGTAATAATAGTAATAATAGTAATAATAGTAATAATAGTAATAATAGTAATAATAGTAATAATAGTAATAATAGTAATAATAGTAATAATAGTAATAATAGTAATAATAGTAATAATAGTAATAATAGTAATAATAGTAATAATAGTAATAATAGTAATAATAGTAATAATAGTAATAATAGTAATAATAGTAATAATAGTAATAATAGTAATAATAGTAATAATAGTAATAATAGTAATAATAGTAATAATAGTATTAATAGTAATAATAGTAATAATAGTAATAATAGTAATAATAGTAATAATAATAATAATAATAATAATAATGATAACGATAACGATAACGATAACGATAATGATAATGATAATAATAATAATAATAATAATAATAATAATAATAACAATAATAATATCAAATGAAATATATATCAGAAACATCAAACATATATCTATTATTGTCTTATTTTTCAAGGCACTTTGATAATTGCCTTAATTCGTGCATTTTCTTTTGCTTGTAACTCGTACATAAGAAACAATTTAACAACAAATTTGATACCCATCGATGCACAATTTCATTCTGAACATTTTTCTTCGTTACACATTTTTATAAAATTGATAGATAAAGCGATATGGCCAAATTAAAATTTTAACAGAACGTAAACACTCCGTATATACTTGCTGTACGCATTTTTCCCTTCAATTTTTTGTTATTGCTTGTTGTGTCGCCTACCCTGTTATCCGACCCACAAGCCGTCATTATTGATATATTTACAAAACAATTTTATTAATATAAATTTGTAATTTTTCCATGATTAGATAAAGCACAAACACGAAGTAAGCATATACTAGCCTATCTACAATTTGAATTTAATAATTAATAAAATTTTACATTTTATGAAAATAATTATTGGGAACTATTTATAATTTTTTTGTATTCATAGTAACACTAACAATACCAATGACTAGTGCGTACCTATAGAACGTAATTTGGAAATATCTAAAAAAATTACTTCTAATTTTTAAGTTAAAATATCGGCGTATAAATTTAATATATAAAACTAAATTAAACGTATGTACTTGTTCACTTAAATTTTTCTATTTTCCATAGAGTCACCGATTTCATTATAGTTCATCTATGCACCGCTAGGTCTACTCATATCGCGACTTCCTGATATTTGACGAAAATACTTACCGAATGTGTTTTAATTATCAATATCTTCTATATTAAACGATAAATATTTAAAATACTTGCCTAAGAAATACAAAAATGTGTACAGTACGTAATACTAAACAAATTTTAGGAATAGAACTTCACAGACTTGAAAAAGTAAATAAATTTAAACATTTTATTTTTTTAAGATGTTCCCGAAATTTAATTTTTGATTTTTTTTTATATGTTATGTATAATAATATTCTTCAAAACATATTAAAGTATGAACAAAATTGTAGGTTTAGTATAGAAGAAAAACATTAAATTGTATGAAAAAAGTAGGTTTTTTGGATTTTTAAAATTGTTCTCGAAAATCATTTTTCTTAATTTTCACATATTTTATTCCTTACCCTGTTATAAATATTTAGTGCAAATTTAATCAAAATTGTAGGTTTTGAACTGGAGATATATTCAAAATAATATTTAAAATATTATTTTGGGTGAATAAATACATACAAATATTATCGAAAGTATTTTGTTTTCATGGCAAATTTTACCCTTTTTATTTGTGTATACGAAGAAATCATATTACATTACAAAATTTTAAATAAAAAATGAAAAACCATTTTACTAATTTTGAATTTCGCGCGCTGGGGTATCATTTCACCTTAATGGTTTCTTAAATGTTGGTTTATTACTTATGTTCATGCCATTACTACCCGGGTTATTATTTTCTAAAGTAATTTCTAGTTGTGTGATGTTTACTTCACTTTCTTGGATGATGAAAAGTGTTTGCATATTTTTACATTTATTTTCTGGATGTCCTGGACTATTAAAAAAATGATCAATATTTAATTTTAAATAACTTCGTAATTATTACAAATTGAGAAAAATGTACATACTTCTGCTGGTTCTTCATAGATATACCTGCTGGCAAGAGCCAACAAAGTAGCTGACATCTGGTGGCAAAATAAAACATATAGGTCGTAGGCAGTGACCTCTATATATAGAGGTCACTGGTCGTAGACAAAACGTTGTGAACCTTCGAAACAGCTGATTTTGGTGCCTCGTGCGGTGTGAAGTTGATACATCATTATACGAAAATTTAAAAATTAAAATAAATACCCTTATTAAAGCATATTTTGAAAATATAATACCTATTTAGAATAAAAATTTCATGAAAAATAATTTGTAGACTACTATTTATAATTCTAGACAAATTTTAATTGTTAGAGATTAATGACCCCGCATCAACTCCAGAAAAACTAAAAGGTTTATTTCATTATATGAGATAAAAAATAGTATTTGGAGTATAGAAGTTATAAATATTTCACTTCATTTCAATATTAAATTACTCCTCTTTTGGCGAAAAATTTCATTTCAATATTCAGGTTAAACAGAACTCCTAGTGGCGCGGGTTCAAACGTTGATCAGAACGCTGACAAATGAATTTAATTATTTTAACAACAAAATTATAAAAATTATATTTTTTTTGTTAAAATGATGAAGCCGATAGTTTATGTTTATTGTTGAAAATGCGACATATATGATAGTTTCAGTAAAATTGTAGATATATGGGCAAACATATATATTTTTTTAAATTGTAATTAATTACTCAAAAACCAAACCAACGATTTTTATTTTTTTTTGTATGTTATGTGTAAGTATTCCACTAGCCCACATACAATATTTAATTAGAATTGAACACGACAATTTTGTGTAATTAAAGAAAACGTGTCATTTTTGGCACAAAAGCTGACATAAAAATTAATATTTCAAAAACAAAAAACTTTTATCTTTGAAACGTAAATGAAAATTGCAATCTTACAATTTTTACTACAAAATATATTTTATTATCTTCAAAATAGAGATTTTTAAAGTTTAATACTGTATCTGGTACTTGTAAAAAAATTATTACAAAGTCACAGAAATTTTCATAATTCTTGTGCAGGTATCAGGCGCCACGAGTAGCCAAGTGTGGAGTAGTGGTACTACTAATACTATATAACCGACTATTTTGTTCCTATATTGCCGCGAACAGTTAATGTGAATCCGTTTTCTTACCTGATTTAAAATGTTTATGAAAAGTGAAACAGGTATTTATGAATAAATTATGGTTGCAGTTACACACATTGCGACTATTATAATATTAGCTATTTATTGTTTTCCAGTATTATGTATAAAATTATAATTTTTATTAAAGGTTTTATCTAAACTAGTGTTTTTTAGTCCTTGGTCCCAATTAAATATGTAATACACAAGACTTTTTTTGTAACATAACGTTCCGGCACCTATTTTCGAAGATATTTCCGATTTTATCATTTTTTTTATTTTTTACTATTTTATTTATTTTTCTTAAATTGTGGAAATATAAATTGCGCGAACGATATATTTACACATTACATGTTATGTACTGTTCTATTTTTGTCAATAAAAAAGTTCATAAAATGTGCGTTCCGGCACGTTTTTTTTTTTTCTATAAAAAAGCGGTAATGCATGTATTTATATATAAAATTGTATCCCGACTTACGCGAATTCGACATAAGCGATTTTTGTCGGTCCCACCTATTGCGTAACTTCGGAGTATTACCTAATGTATTCAGTTTCACCCCTAATTTCAGGGAATTGTTTACAACATAATTTCCTCGCAGGTACCGAAAATTCATTGGTGAGGGGTAATTTATCCTTCCTAATAAATTTTCAGTTTAGTTTGTCGTTGTGCAGAGTGTGCATCACTGGTACAGCAACTCGCTTATTACAAACTTCTTTTTATATTTATAGTTTTATTATATTGCTGACACTATGAGTGACAATTTACCTTATTTTGCACCTCGCAAATTAAGTAAACAAGGTCAAAATTTCGTGAAGACAGAGTAAGTATAACATGCTATTAAACAATGTACTATACCAGGGGCGTAAACTACGTGGGTGCACGGACGCATATGCACCCACAAAAAGTAAAAGTATGGGTGCGCGGCACCCACAATAATTTTGCCCTAACATTTTAATTATACTTCATACATTGTAAAAATGAGTTGACAGTCTTCTCAAGTTGTTTAAGAGTAAATTGAGATTATTTAACCGTGTCATAATGGCAGTAAAATACTACTATTAAGCCGAACAAAAGTATATGTTAATAATTATAGGATATTGCGAAGGAAATTATTGGTAACCTATAAACAATTGTTACTGTCATTAAAAATTAGTTGTTTGACATTTAGATAGATTATTAGATGAAATTTATTAAAAATTGCACTGTGCAGTTAGTCATATTTTATTTCTTTCTGCCTAAATCGTTACAGATATCACAACATACACAGAGAAAGAAACGTTTACCATTGAATGTATCATTGTCGTGACACCTAAGTTTCATACAATAGTGGTTTACTAATAATAACAAATATCATATTAAAAGATGACATCCATATTCATTATCATAGCAAATTTCATTCAAACCGAACAAAGCGTTCTGTCATTATAAGCAATTTTTTTTACTAAACGGTACACTTTCGGTTTTTTGGTTATACTTAGATAAATTTAGTTAAATCGCGTTATTTTGGGCCCAGGAATCTGTGTTTAAGCCATGTCTACGTATTTTAGAGATACCTGTAAATAAATATTATGTATTATTTCTTTTTTTTTGTAGTATATATTAATTTTATTTATATTAAATGTACACATAATTTAATATATGTATAAGAAAATAAGTATGCTATTTTTACTGTATTATTTGCATTTATAAAAACATATAGGTACCCATATTTAAAATAAGAATAGTGCATCCACAGTCAAAATTAAAAGTTTACGCCTCTGTACTATACAAATAATATAAAGTAATACACGTACATTTTTTGGCTACCATAATATCTCTCGCTGATATGTACCTCCCGACTACCATAGATAAGGGAGATATATAGATCGTGAAAAAATCATATATCGATATCTTCCATGATTTTTCTTTATTTAGATATATATTTATTTTTATTCTTAAATAAATGAAAACGCAATATGCTTAAATTTTGTTATATTAATTTTGCAAAATATTTACTTAAAATGATTATTTTATCCCGATCGACGCCAAATATTTCGAATTTTAAATGGCACAAAATTGACCCCTGTGGTGCACTCTCCACGCCAGCAATAAGAGCCCGTGAGGTGACGCACGGTGCAAATATTTGATGATATATTTTATTTATATTTATTTATTATTTTATTTTATACAAATTAAATCTATATATCTCCATAATTATCATTCATATCTTTGAAGCTCTAGACTATTCGACAGCATAATAATAATGAACACAAAAGGTTCAGGCGACCGCAAGTAATTAAATACGTCACTACTGTTTGTTTACGTAGCCCGGCTGCTAGCGCGATTGCGTCATCGCTATAAATAGACACTCGCTCATTGCTGCGGCGACGGCGGGCGTTCCACGTTACAATATTAAATATATGAGTACTAATAACAAACTTGGCGAGAGATAATATGCTGGCCACAGCAGATATTTTTATATTCATATAAATTCATTTTGATTATTCATGCGCATATTTCAGACATTTACATTAATTTTGTATAAAATAATTGAAAATAATATATTCCTTATTGCAAGGAGGTTACATTTTCCTACAGTGCTTCATTTTTAGAAAGCTTCGTTCCTCTATTGGCGAAAAATTTCAAAGCGGGTTACGTCTGATGGCAGATTTGTGAACTAGAGGAAAGGTGAAATGATACCCTAGCGCGCGAAATTCAAACTTAGTAAAATGGTTTTTCATTTTTTATTTGAAATTGTGTAATGTAAAATGATTTCTTTGTATATACAATAAAAAGAGAACAATTTCTCATGAAAATAAAATAGTTTCAATAATATTTATATTTATTTATCAACCAAAAATAATATTTTAAATACTATTTTTAATATATCTCTAGTCCAAAACTTTTTTTTTTTAAATTTGCACTTAATATTTGTAACAGGATAAGAAATAAAATATGTGAAAATTAAGAAAAACGACCTTCGAAAACAATTTTTTTCATACATTTTAATGCTTTTCTTCTATACTACAATTTTGTTCATACTTTGAAGAATATTGTTATATATAACATATAAAAAAAGTATTTCAAATATTTATCTTTTACTACAGAAGATATTTGTAATTAAATCAAATTCGGTAAGTATTTTCGCGAAGTATAAGTGGCGCTAGTAGACCTAGCGGTGGATAGATATATAATGCAAACGGTGACTCCGTGGAAAATTGAAAAATTGAAGTGAATAACAACTACATACGTATAATTTAGTTTTATATATTAAATTTATATGCCGATCTTTTACTTAAAAATACGAAGTAATTTTTGTAGAAATTTCCAAAGAAATTGGTTTGGTTATTCTTACTATAAATACAAAAAAATTATAGTTAGTTCCCAATAATCATTTTCATTAAAATGTAAATTTTCATTAATTATTGTAGGTATAGGCTTGTTTATGCTTACTTCCTACTTCGTGACGTTACAGCGAGAGGCGAATAACTATATTCTGGTATTCTGTACGATCGGGAGCGCCAAGCGCTTGTATGTTGCAAAAAAAGTCGGACGTTAGGAAAGTAAAAAGATCCTTTTGGAAAATAACTCATTCGATTACGAATTTTGTGTTCTATCTATTCATGGAAAAAATGCAAATTTAAATAATAAAGTTTTGTAAATATAGCAATAATGACGGCTTGTGGGTCGGCGAACAGGATAAGCGACAACATAAGCAATAAAACAAATTGAAGGTAAAAATATGTACAAGCTCATTTATGTTTCATTTATAATAAGATATTCGCCCTAATTATGCAAGGGGCCTATTCTGTAACTCAGTGTGGTTAATTTTTAACCACTGGTTAAATTTTTTAACCAATGAATTAAGTTGACATATAACCAAAATATGGATTTTTAGTTGTTAAATCAATATCTATAGGATAAAAATTTTAACCAGTGGTTAAAAATTAACCACCGAGTTACGGAATAGGACCTTAAGAAATTTGCTAAATTTAAGCAACGTTGCTAAGGATTGTAACCAATAAAAACAAATGTAAAACCTGTCATTTTCATGTTTTAATCAGTGTTTGCAATTATTATTGGTTATTTGATATAGCAATGTTGCTACAAGTTGGCAACTTTCTTACAGAATTGGGGGGATTAAATAATTCTTTCTCTATTGATAATAATAATGATCATCTGTCTCATAGCAATGAATTTCTAAAAACAGGTAAAGCAACTAAAGCTATATCACAGATTCAAAACACTGTACTAGTTACGGGTACGGCGGGGTACAGCCAGTATAGTTAGGACGAGTTTACTTGGCGAGTAGAAGTAATAAAGATTTCTCTGCGGTTAGGGAAACGTTATAAAAACCATAGGTGCGCCAGAAAAAATTTCTATTTCATGAATGTACAAACATTACAGAAAATAATAATAATTTATTTATTTATACATTTAACAAAAAAGAATACAACAATATCAGGAACAAAATGCAGATCAAAAAAAAAATACATAATATGTACATATAAATACTGTACTCTATAAATACCGGGTGTTTCTATACTTATGGATCAAACTTTAAGGGATGATAATAGACCTCTTAGAGATAAACAAAAATTCTTATTTGACCAAAGTTATAGTTTTTAAGAAAAAAGACGGAAAATCAGTAAATTAGATGATCTATATATACATATATACAGGGTGTTAATTAAAGAGCGGGCCATAGGCGTTTAAAAGTGGATTCAATAAGCAACTGATGGGCTGTGTTTTGTCTGCTCCTACAACTTTTAGTTTTTTATCAGTTTTTTCAGTGATAATTATCATGTGTGTTATATAGTGCGCTGCATATTTTACTGATGGTTACAGTGGTGTTTTCAAATTACTGTGATTCTTTACCATACGTGAGTTTTTGAACTTTTAAACTAATTACTAGCCACGTTTTTATACTTCTGTCAAACCAATTTTTAACCTGTGGCTGTGCGCCTATGAGCAAGCCTTGAACTGTTAATTAAAAAAATTTATTTCAATTTTAAAAACCAGTGACACTAAACATTTTATTTTTTAAACCTTATTTTTTTTATAATGCAACATTCTTTGTTATCCAACATTGCCTGAAGTGTGCAGTAAATGCAATTTAAATAAAAGGGACAGTTTTGTAGGCTGTGAAGGTCCCTGTAACAAATGGTTCCACATTTCTTGCGCTAATTTCACCGATGCTGATTTTCAACTAATTCATAAGTCCAGAAATTTATTTTTTATGTGCGACGCCTGCAAAATTAATTGTGCTATCCTGGATAAAAACAAAATTATTAATATTGAATCTTTATTCACTACAATTAATTCAAATGTATCTAAACTGTCATCTGAATTAAAAGAAAATTATCTTTCCTCGCAGTTCGAAAACATAAAAACTGAACTTAATACTCTTTTTAATTCTAATTTCCAAGCGCTAAAGAATGAACTAAACATTTTAGTAGAATCTAAAATCAGTGATCTTCTAAAAAATGAACTCTCATCTTCATCCGCACATAAAAAATCGTACTCAACTGTAACAAGTAAACCTAATCCACCCGTATTGATTAAACCTAAAACTTCAGTACAATCTTCGTCTAAAACTACATCAGAAATTCTTCGTACTATTGACCCTGTAGCATCTAACATTGCACTAAACAATGTCCAAAAGGGAAGCAATTGCGCAGTCATTATTACCTGCAATAATCCGGAGGATCCGACTAAATTTAAAGACCTAATTCATAATAACTTAAGTGCTAAGTACGAAGTTAAGCAATTGGCCGTACTCAACCCTCGTGTCCGTGTTGCGGGAATGTCAGAAAATTTCTCTAAGGAACAATTAAAAAATTTTCTTATCAATCAAAATAAGTCGTGTTTTGTTGATGATTATAAATGCGAAATTCTTGATATACGACCTGTTAAGAAGAAGACGGATGTATTCCAGGCCCTTGTTCAAACTGACCGAACCTCCTACCACAAAATTATCGAATCCGGTAATTTATTTATCGGCTATGACTATTGTCCAGTTTATGATGCGATTGAGCTGCGCCGTTGTTTCAAATGTTGCGGTTTCCACCACTTCTCTTCCCAGTGTAACAAACAATTAACTTGTCCTCTGTGTGCCGGTAATCATCAAGCCAAAGACTGCAAATCATCAGACCGTAAATGTATCAATTGCACGAAATATAATGAAGTCCACAAAACTAATATTAACACTGCTCATCCTGTATGGGATCCTAACTGTCATGTTTTCATTGAAACATTGCAAAAATTTAAAACTAACATTCTTGGTCATCAATAGCAATTACAGCAGAATCACCGTGTTCCCAATACTTCGAATCTAAATTGTTATTACCAAAATATTCAAAGTCTAAATATGAAACTCGATAAATTGTACTCTAATTGTTCATCATGGGATTATGATGTAATAGCTTTTTCTGAAACCTGGCTAAGACATGATATTTCGGATTCCGAGTTATGTGATGGCTCATATAATGTCTACAGATCTGATAGAGACTTAACTTCTTGCAAAGTTACACGCGGGGGTGGTGTTCTCTTACTCATCAAGAACACTATTATTTCCCATTACGTAGACCTAAGTAATTATACCGATATTCTTTCCAGTAATGTAGACATTGTATTTTCCAAAGTTGTAAATAATAATAAACCATTATACATTTTTGTGACATACTTTCCACCCGCTCTTGACACTGCTCATTATAACTCTATATTTGATTTCTTCGAGAATCTTCCATTTCTTTTTAGTAATAACTAGGTGATTTCAATTTACCCGATTTGATTTCCGGTACTAGCACTCCCAAAGTCAATATATTTAACGCTTTTTTAGAATACACTAATGCCAAACAATATAATTCAATCTTAAATAAAAATAATAGACTTCTTGATGTTATTGTTTCAAATATAGAATGTACAGTTACCCATGCTACAAGCCCGATTCTTGACGTCGAATATGATCACCATCCAGCTCTTGATTTTCAAATTATGTTTGACAGTGTTGTGAGAAGAACTAAAGTTAAATACATAGGTCATTCATACAATTTTAAAAAAGCTAACCTTGCTAAATTGTATCATCTTATAGATAGGTTTAACTGGAACATTCTTTGTCAATATAATGATGTTAACTTAGCTTGCGATTTTTTTTATAACACTTTGTACACTTTTTTTGATGAATGTGTCCCACTCAAAAAGTTTCATAAAAGACGATTTCCACCTTGGTTTACGTCTGAAATTATAGCTGATATTCGTCGCAAGGAACATTTCCGCAAGCTAAGCAATAATCACAAAAATAATGCATACTATGTCAACTGTTATTCTGAAATTCGTGCTAAACTTAAACAAAATATCAAGAAGTCTTACAATGATTATATTGCGCAGTGTGAGAGTAATATTCAAAACGATCCAAGTTCTTTCTGGAAATTTGTAAATTCAAAACGGAATACATCAACATTTCCCGAAAATATGTCATTGGACAATTCTAAATTTTCAACACCTGAAGATATAGCAAATGGTTTCGCTTCTCATTTTAAATCGGTCTATACAATGCCTTCGACTAATCCTCCTCGTTCCTCCAATACTCTTTCACCAAACCTCATTTCACTTAACCATGTGAGTAGAGACAATGTTCAATCCTCTATTTCAAAATTAAAGTCTAACTTTTCGTGTGGTCCTGATCTCATTCCAAGTTTCCTTATTAAAGATTGCGCCTACCCGCTGTCGAATGCTCTTTCCCATTTATTTAATTTATCATTAAAAACAAATACATTTCCTGATAAATGGAAAATTACACGGATCACTCCCATTCACAAATCAGGTGATACAGCTGACATCAAAAACTATCGTCCCATTGCTAATCTATCGAATTTCAGTAAAATATTTGAAAAACTAATATACGCAACTATTTATAACAAAGTTAAAAATCTTATTTCATGCTCTCAGCATGGGTTTATGGAAAAAAGATCGACAACTACCAATTTACTATATTTCACCCATACTGTTTCTTCTCTTCTAAATCTCAAAGGCCAAGTTGATTGCATATACACAGACTTTTCCAAAGCATTCGACAAGGTAGACCATTCTATTTTAATCAAGAAACTCCATGACTTTTCTTTATCATCATCATTAATTGATCTTCTTTCATCGTACCTGTCTCATCGTCAGTTATTTGTTCAGTTTCTTGGTCGCAAATCCTCACCCTTCATTTCTAACTCTGGTATTCCCCAAGGTTCCAACCTAGGCCCTTTGTTGTTTTTATTATTTATTGATGATGTTACACATATTTTACACTCTAATAAACTGCTATTCGCTGACGATTTAAAAATATTTTATCCAGTTTCTTCCGCTATTGATTCTCAAATTCTTCAAAACGATCTTAATAATTTATCTAGTTGGTGTTCAATAAATAACTTAAGCTTAAATTTAAATAAATGTTCAGTCATGTCTTATACTAGGAAATCTTCTCCTCTTTTATTTTCTTACAGCATTAATAACCTTCCTCTAACTCGTTGCTCTTCTTTTGATGATCTAGGCGTTACATTTGACTCTAAGTTCACTTTTGTGAGTCATATTAATCGTATTTCCAACTCATCCCTCCGTATGCTAGGTTTTATTATTCGTACAACTCGTTCCTTCCGTGATGTTACTGCTATTTTCTCACTTTACTATGCCTTTGTCCGCTCCAAACTAGAGTACTGCTCCATTATCTGGAATCCCATTTATGAAAATCATCAGGACCACATTGAATCTATTCAAAAAATTTTTTTAAAATATATATATTTCAAAATTAATAGAAGTTATCCGGACTATTCAATTAAATACTTAGAGTTGTTACGAACATTTGACATACATAGCCTAATAGAACGTCGCGACTTCCAACTTGTTCATCATCTCTCTAAATTGATCCACGGTGAAATAGATGATCCTACTTGCTTAAATCAACTTCCTTTCCACACTCCTTTCATACACACTCGCAATTTTCAAACTTTCTATCTTCCTACTCCACGCAATAATGCCTTATCTCTTTCTCTTATATACCGAATGTGTCAAATTTATACAGACAGATTTTCAAATATCGATGTATTCCGTTACTCCCCCAAAAAATTCATAAAAATTCTTAAAACATAAAGTGACATCGTTGCATGTTGTTCTTTTTTATTATTTTTATTCATTGATCGTTGTACAGAAATTTACTCATTTTTATGTAATGTATTTCATGTTTTTTTTTTGCCTGCCCTCTTACTGGGTATTTACCTGTTGGGCATTGTATTGATAAATAAATAAATAAACATGGGAAATCAGTTTTCCCGTGCGCAAAAGTTCCCAATTAATTTTAGACAAAAGTGTTTCAAATAAAAGTTGTAGATAATTAAATTAGACACCAGCATCACTAAACAGATTTTATTTTGCATGTTTAGTAACCTGTAAAATCCAAATTGAAATTCTATAAATATTGCTCATTTGTTGTAATAGCCATGGAATTTAAACAAAATTACAAAGAAGTACATATCGTTTGAACTGTCAGAAATTCGATTTGCAAATAAAAATTACTGATAATTATATTCTATCCTAAATCCTTAAACATATTTTGTTTTTATAATCTACATCTAAATTATTGCTTAGATTTTATTTATTTTTATTTTGTAACCTGCAAAATCGAAATTCTGACAATTCAAACCATATACATTTCTTTGTAATTTTGTTTAAATTTGATGGCTATCACTACACATGAGCAATATTTATAAAATTTCAAATTGGATTTTACAGGTTACTAAACATGCAAAATAAAATCTGTTTAGTGATGCTGGTGTATCATTTAATTATCCACAACTTTTATTTGAAACACTTTTGTCTAAAATTAATTGGGAACTTTTGCGCACGGAAAACCTGATTTCCCATGTTAAACGCCTATGGCCCGCTTTTTAATTAACAGCCTGTATATATTTGCGTGTGTTAAGTTGAGCTCGGAAGTGCGGAATTTTGCTCCGATATAGTAGCCAAATTAGGGCATATCGTGCATTTTTTTCGTACGGGTGAAAGTCTAGTGTGCTCTGGTTAACAACCCTCTCATAAAAGAGTAAAGTTTTGATAAAATATCCAGTGATTATTAATCATCAGTATTAAATCAAATAGTGGGAATGTCAATAACCTAAAATAGCAACAATTATTTTTCTTTAAATAAAATTAAAGTACTTATAATACTCACATAACGCAGTAAACATTTGTATTTAAGTAATAAATAAGTAATAAGAAAAGAAAAACCTAAGGATTTGACAACAAAAACGGATAAATTATTTAAATAAATAAATTTGTCGAATAGTTGTGTACTTCGGCATTGGCAACGATTCCAAACGCAACAGCGGCGCAAACGTCAACAAAAATGAGTGCTGGAAACAACTCTAAAAGCTATGATGACTACCCTGACTACTCATCTTCTACAGAAGACGGAAAAAGGAAAAGGGAGGAAACAACAGAGGCGTTTAAAAAAAGTAAAAAAGTAATAAGATCACCAATGAAAAGATATGACGAAAAACAAGGTAATGAGATGAAAGAAATAAAGAGTATGTTTGCCGATCTATTAAAAGAACTAAAGGAAATTAAAGAGGAACAACAGTATACACGTCAAGATATGCAAGCAATAAATAAGGAACTAGTAACTTTGAAAGAGGAAAATAAGGACCTAAGGAAAAGACTAGCAATTATTGAACAAAAACAAGAAAAAGGAGAGAGATGGCAGAAGAAAAATAACATTGTAATAAAAGGTATTGATTTTAAAAACAATGTAAAAGAAATAGAGAAATTTTGTAAAGAGAAACTGGACCTAGAAATAAAAGTGGATACAGCACAAAGTATAATGAGTCATAATTCGGAAAAGAAAATGACAGTGGCAAAAATAAATACGTGGGAAGAGAAAGAACAAATAATGAAGAATAAAAAGAAATTGAAGGGTAAAAACATATTTATAGATCACGATTTAACGAAGACCGAAAGTGAGATACAAAAGAAACTCCGAGAAAGGGCCAAACGGAAAAATTCAGAATGGAGAGTAGCGTATGTAGGGTATAAGAAAATATTTATAAATGAAGAATGTTGGGTATGGAATGAGGAAATAAAGGATATTGAAAGAAAAAACCTACTTACAAAAAACGATTAGAAATAAAGCGACCGGTGGGATCTACGGAAAACGAAACAGGCAATGCACAAAAGGAAATTAAAAGAAAATTGTTCCGTCCCTCCGGTGCGAAGGACTAAGTAATAAGGACCTAATGGCTCGAAGGACCAAATGTTCAAACCCTAAACCAGCGAATCCGGTCTAGAAGAACCAAAATGTTTTGATCCTGCTCGCAAGCCCAAATGCGATGTCTCTAGATCAGCGAATCCGGTCTAGAAACACCAACAATGTGTTTGATGTTAAATTCAATGAATAAAACAAAACTATATGTAAACCAAAATAATTACAACCTTCGATAGCTGGTTCACATCACTGGACTTGGCCAATAAACGGGATAATATTAATTTGTGAAATGTACTAATTAAAACGAACGAAGGACCAGTTAGTTTGACTAACTAACAAACGTGCTAAATATAATTGCAACAAAATAACAAACAACTGAAAACCAATTCTGAGAAATATGTGATAGCGTATTGAATACAAGTGACATAAACAATAATAAACCAAAGATAACAAATACGATATTTGTATAAATTAACTAAATCATTTCATAAGTGTATGAACAAACAAATGTAGTTAAACAATATTAAGAACTCTAAATGAACTTAATAACAACCAACTAGACTGCAAAACTTGTTGCATTGAATGTACCTAGTCGACAATAACAGCAGATGCGCTGTGGATGACGTCACTCGAAGGTGGACGTGTGTAAACAAGTTTACAAAGAAATATTAATAATTTCACCCAAGGAAATATGAATCAAATCCCTAACAACACGAATTCCGTGAGAAATCAAATTGTACAGTTCGATTTTACAATTGATTCCTGAGATGTGTCTATTAGCTGCATAAAATGGCGCCGGAAAGTATTCGCGGACTATAAAGTACCAAATTAAATGAAAACCGAACGATACTCCTTGAATTAGTCGTGTTAGGCTAATCAAGCTACGCGTACGATAATTAAACAACCAATTACTTTACTGACCATATGAAAATCAGAAAGTTTATGCAAATGGTGGAAAAACCACTCTCGCGGACGACGACGCGATACGTGTTTACCGTTTGCAAGCCAGACACAGTCTGACTCTGTCGCAGCCGGTCAATGCTGGGCAGCTGTACGCTGGGCGTGTGGGTGCGCGCGCACTCGCGTGAAGCCAGATGCAATAATATTAATATTAATAATTAGTTTAAGATACTACAGCTATTTCAAACAATACTAAAATTAAACTTAAACACGTAAAACCATATAACTAATTTTTCACAGTAACAGAAACAGTTATTTCCATTTATTTATTGACTTATTTAAATAGAGTCAGGGTGGGTTAACCGTTCTGTTCCCATGTGCAGCGGGTTGCTACCTCAAGGAGTTGATAATTCCTAATTTCTCTCATTTAAAACATGTTAGTTTTAAACATACCGGCCACCTTAGGGTCTCCCTAAAGACAAACTTAGGCTTTGGCAATCTCTGTCTGAGCAGAGTTGGTTTGATCTTTGTCAGGTTGAACCACTTCACTTTGTGGCCAACACGAGTAAGGTTGTTGTAACCACTCAGGTCCCTTTATCCAGAGAGTACATGTCTTGAAAATTAGAGGACTGAGACCTCTAGAACCTACGTCGGCCGCATTGTGTTCCGACGTTACATGACGCCAGTGTTCACTCGGAAAATTTGTCTGTATTTGAGCGACTCGATTACCCACAAATGTTTTCAGAGTGTGTGGTTCCTTGCGCAACCAGGCAAGAACTATCATAGAGTCCGAGAAGCAATGTACAGCCTCCGGTTGTTTTGGAATATTTTCGAGAATGTTCTCGAGAAGTTTGGCGAGAAGATGCGCCGCACATAATTCCAGACGAGGTATAGTAATTTTTTTCAAAGGAGCTACACGCGTCTTTGCACAGCAATTGAACCACTGGTTTATCGTTTAGATAACTTCTGACATAGACAACGGCACAGTAGCCTCGCTCGGAGGCATCCGCAAATCCGATAAGATCGAATTTCGAACCCAAACAGGCTAACCTTGGTATCGAATAGTTGGATATACAATCGATCTCGTTCAGAAACAAGTTCCACTCTGAGACAATATGAGCGGGAGGTTCTTCATCCCATTCTACCTTTGATTTCCAAAGCTCTTGCATGATGAGTTTAAGAAACATCACCAATGGGGACATAATGCCTAATGGATCATAGATCCTTGCAATGCAGGACAAAATGTTTCTTTTGGTGCACAAATCGTCGGGTTTTGAGACCGTATACTCGTAGCAGTCGGACTTGCAAACCCATTTGACACCTAACAATTTCACTGACTCGTCGTCATTGAAGTGGACATCTTTCACTGCGCGTGCATTGTCTGGTAGTTCCTCCAGTATTGTTTGAGAATTACTGGCCCATTTTCGGAGGGTGAATCCTCCCCTTTCGAATATATCCGTGAGTTCACGGCGCAGTGTCAGTGCTGACTGAATATCTTCAGCTCCAGTCACAACATCGTCCATATAGACATCATTTTGCAGGACTTTAGCTGCTAAGGGATATTGATCCCCTTCGTCTTGAGCCAACTGCTCAACTGTACGCAACGCCAAGAACGGCGAACAATTCAAACCAAAGCAGATAGTGTTGAATTGGTACACAATAGGATGTGTGGCATCCGCAGGTTTCCAAATGAACCTTAGAAATCGTTGATGCTCGCGTACAACTCTAATTTGTAGGAACATCTGTTTTAAATCCCCCGTAATTAAAATAGGATAAAATCTATTTCGCAAATGAAGAGTGAAGATACTCTTCTGTAGTACCGGACCAGGATACAAGTAGTCATTGATCGACTTTCCATTAGACGATGGCTTTGAAGCATTGAACACAATGCGTACCGGTGTCGTCGCACTATCAGGTTTAACCACTGCATGGTGTGGAATATAATACGAATCCTGATCATTCAAATTGGGTTGCACATCAAGTCTAGTGACGTAACCCTTTTGCAAATATTCTTCGAATATTGCATCATAAGCCTTGAGTAACTCTGGGCTTTTACTCAAGCGAGTCAGCTGTGCGTGACAAATGGACAAAGCTTTCTTGTATGAATTGCCTAGTACTGGTGGGTACTGTTTAAAAGGTAAAGAAACCGTGTATTTTCCCTCGGAGTCTCTTTGGGTAGTATTGACAAAATGGTACTCCACCATTTTATCCTCCGGTTTAGTGACAACCGATGGAGTTGGAACATTTTCCAATTCCCAAAATTTAGACAACAGTTCGTGTGTATCTTCTTGTGTGTATGTATGATACGACACCACAGCATTGCTTGTTTGCTTGCTGGTATATTCTCCCATAATCACCCAACCAAAGATTGTTTTGATGGCGGTGAGTGTGCCATCGACTCCTTTCTTAACTCCGTTACGAATGACCTGACCCCAAATGTCAGCTCCTAACAGCATGTCTATTCGTTGAGATTTATAGCATTCGGGATCCGAAAGTTGGATATTCCCAAATTGTTTAAAGGTATCCCGAGATATTGGATAATCTGGGATTCTGCCTGTAATGTTGTCGATTACAATGCAACTCAAATCGAGAACTGGAGTTTCTCTACGACATGGTTTGATTTTGGTATGTATAATACCACTAGTGTCCTTGACGTGGGTGTCACTGATTGACATAATCTTTGTTTGACACGCTTCAATAGACAGATTCAAATTGTGGACACAACGACTTGTGATGTAGGATTTCTGCGATCCTGTATCCAATAAGGCACGTACAACATGTACCTTTCCTGCACTGTCAAATATATGCAGTTTTGCAGTGGGTAGTAATACCGAAGTATGTTTTCTGCGTTGATTTAGTGAATAAGTCCTAGCAGACATTGACGTAGTAGTTTCAGAATTACTACTACTGGCTTGAGAGTTTGCATCACTCTTGGGTGATGACGGACGATTGTTTTGCTCAAATTTTTTATCACGCTTGGGTGATAATGACTTGTTCGACCTTTCACCAAAATGCAGCAGCGTATGGTGAGTTTTGTTACACGTTCTGCATGTGGCTGTACTAGGACAGTTCGGGCGTATGTGACCCATTCTAAGACAGTTGATGCACAACTTGTGTTTAATTGCAGCATCATGTCTTCCTTTAGGTTTAAGAGCTATAAACCCTTCACACTGACTGATGTAGTGAGACTTTCTGCAATACGGACAATTCGTATCAGTTGCCAATGTCATCGCTCGGGATGCTGGCTTGTGCCTTTTGAATTGTTTGATTGGCTCGTGAGTTTTGACAGGTTTGTCTGGCTCAACCTCTAAGCTTGAAACTTGCTTAGTCAAGAACGCAATTAACTCTACATGAGTGGGCTTGGAGTCAGAATCCAATGTTAGTTCCCACTGTCGTCTAGTAGCCGAATCTAGCTTACGACAAATCATGTTTTCCAAAATGACCCCACATGAGTCAACATCAACCTCTAAATTTTTCAGAGCAGCGATGTTTTCGCGTGCTGTGTTCAACAACGATTTTAGTGTAGGGGCGTCTGCCTGCTTGACCTTTTGCACATCTTGGAGTGCATTCAGATGTACCGACCTCAACAACCTAGGACGATAATATTCATCTGTGATGGCGTTCCATGCAATATCAAAACTATCAGCTTTGACGGGGATATTTGTAATAAGCCTAGCGGCTTCCCCTTTTAAAGATAACTTGAGATATTGAAGTCGTTCAATATCTGACAAACTGTCCCGATTTATCACCAACTGTGTGAATAAATCGTAAAAATTCATAAAAGTTGTTTTCTCCCCATCGAATGTTGGGAGATTCAATTTAGGCAAGCTAGGTTGCATATATCGCAAAGATTGTGCTGATTGAATCGAATGTGATTCTGATTTCGCTCTGTCGGACCCTGACTGTGATCCGGTGTCTCCACTGAACATAAGTTTGTAATTGACACGTATGTCGCAAATGAGTTCTTTTATTTCATTAAACAATTTCTTAACTCGGGAAATTTCTGCCAATATATCCTCGTCGGGATTTTTGGTTTGTTTTAACTTTGAAGAATATTCACAATAAGTACGATTGAATTCTTGTTCCCAAGCTGCGAGAGACGGAAAAGTTACTTCAAATTTCACTTTACTTTTTTCATCAGTCTCTGAAGAATAGACTGATAGACGACGAATATCTTCTGTCACAACCTCTAATTGTTCGTGCAGTAGTTTAGCCATTTTAGTGTGCTATTAAATACAATTACTAATACCAAAGTAACTAGAAACAATAATTATCTCCGAATACCGCCAAATCCGGCTCGAAGGACCAAATGTTCCGTCCCTCCGGTGCGAAGGACTAAGTAATAAGGACCTAATGGCTCGAAGGACCAAATGTTCAAACCCTAAACCAGCGAATCCGGTCTAGAAGAACCAAAATGTTTTGATCCTGCTCGCAAGCCCAAATGCGATGTCTCTAGATCAGCGAATCCGGTCTAGAAACACCAACAATGTGTTTGATGTTAAATTCAATGAATAAAACAAAACTATATGTAAACCAAAATAATTACAACCTTCGATAGCTGGTTCACATCACTGGACTTGGCCAATAAACGGGATAATATTAATTTGTGAAATGTACTAATTAAAACGAACGAAGGACCAGTTAGTTTGACTAACTAACAAACGTGCTAAATATAATTGCAACAAAATAACAAACAACTGAAAACCAATTCTGAGAAATATGTGATAGCGTATTGAATACAAGTGACATAAACAATAATAAACCAAAGATAACAAATACGATATTTGTATAAATTAACTAAATCATTTCATAAGTGTATGAACAAACAAATGTAGTTAAACAATATTAAGAACTCTAAATGAACTTAATAACAACCAACTAGACTGCAAAACTTGTTGCATTGAATGTACCTAGTCGACAATAACAGCAGATGCGCTGTGGATGACGTCACTCGAAGGTGGACGTGTGTAAACAAGTTTACAAAGAAATAATAATAATTTCACCCAAGGAAATATGAATCAAATCCCTAACAACACGAATTCCGTGAGAAATCAAATTGTACAGTTCGATTTTACAATTGATTCCTGAGATGTGTCTATTAGCTGCATAAAATGGCGCCGGAAAGTATTCGCGGACTATAAAGTACCAAATTAAATGAAAACCGAACGATACTCCTTGAATTAGTCGTGTTAGGCTAATCAAGCTACGCGTACGATAATTAAACAACCAATTACTTTACTGACCATATGAAAATCAGAAAGTTTATGCAAATGGTGGAAAAACCACTCTCGCGGACGACGACGCGATACGTGTTTACCGTTTGCAAGCCAGACACAGTCTGACTCTGTCGCAGCCGGTCAATGCTGGGCAGCTGTACGCTGGGCGTGTGGGTGCGCGCGCACTCGCGTGAAGCCAGATGCAATAATATTAATATTAATAATTAGTTTAAGATACTACAGCTATTTCAAACAATACTAAAATTAAACTTAAACACGTAAAACCATATAACTAATTTTTCACAGTAACAGAAACAGTTATTTCCATTTATTTATTGACTTATTTAAATAGAGTCAGGGCGGGTTAACCGTTCTGTTCCCATGTGCAGCGGGTTGCTACCTCAAGGAGTTGATAATTCCTAATTTCTCTCATTTAAAACATGTTAGTTTTAAACAAAAATGGAGATGCACAAACATACCAGAAAAAGAAGGAAATTTGAAATTGGCAACGTGGAATGTTAAGGGAACAAACGAAATAGGATCAGTAAAAAATTTAACCATGGTGCTAAAGAGCTACAATATTGATACAATAGCTTTACAAGAGACTAAACAAAAAGAAAATGTTATAATAGAAGTAGATGATTACATATTTTGTAACAGTGGGGACAAAGAAAAAATAGGTGGTACAGGTTTTATGATTAAAAAACAATTACAACAGTCAATAATAGAGTTTAAAACAATAACAGAAAGAATATGTAGCATAAGATTAAGGGGAAGGTATCGAAAGCTGAATATTATTAATGTACACGCACCTACCAACGAAAAAGAAGAAGAGGATAAAGATATATGGTATGATGAATTAATGAATGTACTAAGGAAAATTCCGAAATACGATATAAAAATAATAATAGGTGACTTAAACGCAAAAGTAGGAAGAGAAGAAATTTATAAATCAATTACGGGAGGTATCAGTAAACATGATACGACAAATGAAAATGGAAGAAAACTGATTGAATTCGCAATGGAAGCACATATGAAAATAGCAAGTACAAAATTTAAAAGAAAAGATATACATGCAGGAATATGGATGCATCCAAATGGACATATATGTAATCAAATAGACCGTATCCTAATCGAAGACCTACATGCCAATATAATAAAAGACGTGAAAAGCAGAAGAGGAGCGAGCATAGATTCAGATCACTTCATGGTAAAAATTACAGTAGAACAAGATTTCCCACGTTTATACAGCAATAGACAAGCTGGTTGGCAAAAATATAACGTCGAAATACTTCAAGACGAAAAGAAATTGAAAAAATAGTCAGTCAATTGAAGAAGGAATAGGAAGAGCTAGGAACAAAATAACTTTAGAGGAAAAATGGAAAGAAACAGAGACAGCTATACACGAAGCAGCAAGAGTAGTAATAAATAAAGGAAAAAAACATAGGAGAAATAACTGGTTTGATGAAGAATGTAGGTTAGCGATAGAAAAAAGAGATCAAAACAGAATTAAACTGTATCAACTAAACAGTGAAGCGAATAAAGTAGCTTTTGAAACGAAAAGAAAAATGTAAAGAAAATATGTAGGGCGAAGAAACGAAAAATGATAGAAGAAAATATGGACAAAATTGAAGCAAACTACAAAAATAATTACATAAGGAACCTATACCAAGAAACAAAGAAACACAAAGAAGGGTGCCAACAAAGAACATTATTTTGTAAAAATAAAAAAGGTGAATTAGTAACAGGAGAACATAAAGTTAACAGATGGGCAGAATACTTCAAAGAAATCTTAGATGGGGACACTGAAGGAGAAGAGGAAAAGTACGAACCAAATAAAGTAGACAGTAGTAATACAAATATACAACAAGAAATGGAGGCACAATAAGAAACAGACTAATGCATGAAACAGTAAATATTATAGGAGAATACCAAGCCGGCTTCAGACAAAATAGATCAACAATAGACCAAGTCTTTATTTTGAAACAAATAATGGAGAACAGTTATGAGCACAATTTACCTCTACACTTATTATTAATTGACTTTAAGCAAGCGTATAATACGATCGAAAGAAGCAAAGTAATTGAAATACTGCAAAAATTTCATATAAACCCAAAGCTTATAAGATTAATAAAGATGATACAAAAGAATAATAAGTGCAGAATAATGAGCGACGGTACAAAATCAAAAGCTTTCGTTACGAAAAAGGGTTTAAGACAGGGAGACCCCCTATCTCCGATATTATTTAATATTGTACTTGAATATAGTGAGGAGCAGTAATATATACACTAAGGGTACAATATACCACTACAAACATCGATGCTTAGCATATGCAGATGACGTAGTAATAATTACAAGATCGAGGAAGGAACTGCAAGAAACAATGACAGGTTTAGTTAGAACATCCGAAAAAGTTGGTCTAAAAGTAAATGAAAACAAATCAAAATATATGTGTATGAAAGGAACAAAAGAAAATAAAAATAATACATTACGAATAAAAATAGATGAAAAAAATGAATACAACTTCGAAGAAGTGAAACAGTTTGTTTATCTAGGAATTACAATGACAAATACGAATGAAGAAGACACAGAAATAACAACAAGATTAGCAAAAGGAACCAAAAGTTTTGGAGCACTTATTAACATACTAAAGTCAAAAAATATATCAAGACAGACAAAAGTAAGACGTTACAAAACAATAATAAGACCAACAGTCCTATACGGCAGTCAACTATGGGTTCTACACACAGAAAATCAAAGGAAATTAGAAATATGGGAAAGGAAAATATCGAGGAAAATATATGGTGGGAAAAAAGAGGACGGAATATGGTTAAGGAGAACAAACAAGGAATTATCGGAACTTCATAACGAACCGGGAATAACAGGGGTGATTAAAGCGCAGCGATTAAGATGGTTAGGTCACGTGGAACGAATAACACCTGACCGATGTAAGAAAATCTTTGATAGAAGGGTTGTTACGAAAAAGAGAAGAGGAAGACCGAAAGTGAAGTGGTTAAGTGAAGTGGTTAATATCAGTGCAAAAAGATTTACAAGTGTTAGGTGTAAAAAACGGGAAAGAAAGAGCACAGGACAGAACAGAGTGGAAGAAAATTACAAGAGAAGCCATGGGTCTACAAGGCCTGGAGTGCTAAATATTATTATTATATCTCGGAAATAGTTGAGAAATGGACTTTCAGCAATATTATCATCCCTCAAAGCTTGATCTATAAGTATAGAAACACCTGTATATCAGCAAGTCATAGATATTAAAAATTCACGAAAAATATTAAACAATAAATTCATACAAAGCAAAAATTTAATTACTCACTTTCTACATCATTCTCACTGCTTGATTCTGATTCTGTTGTAGAATCATCGCCAACATTTATTATAAATGTATCGAGAACTTCCTCGATTTGTCCATCTGTTTTCCACTAATGTTCTTCTATCGATGTTGTGTGTTTGACATAATTTTTCTATTTCTTTTCGGTAATATTGTCATTAGCTTCTCCGGTAATCTTTTTTAAATTTTCTGAATTTAGGTCACCAGAAGTATTGTTATCACGGATGTGTCGTTTCATTTCTACCCATGCCAACTCAATTGAATTCAAATCACACATATATGGAGGCAGTCGCAGTGGAATATGGCCGCTTTCTCTGATAACGGTATCAATTTCGTATATAGTTTCCTTCGGTCGATGTTTATCAAGAATATCCATTAAATCAGATTTCCGGCATGATGGATCATATTCTATGTTATGATGATCTAACCAGGACATCATCTCAGCTTTAGTTGAGTATTTTTTGGGACATTTATTTTCCATTGCCGAATGATATGAGGCATTATGAAAAACAATTACAGAATTTGCCTCAATATTTAGTAATAATCGTTCTTTCAACCATCTTGTGAAATTTTCTTTGTTCATTTGTCCATGATAATCTCCAGTAGACAAGCCGGCTTTAAATACCAATGCAGCATTTTGAACCCATTCTTTTTCAGAGCCAGCATGTACGACAATCAAGCGACCTAAATAATATTAATTGATAATTATGAAAATTAACATCAAAAAAATTGTATCCAGGCCTGTAGAACGTATGCCAGCAGTAACTCCAATGATGTCTTCGCTTTGCCAAAATCTTTGAACCGTCATGCCATTATCTACACATGTTTCGTCAATATAATATATTTTTCTCGTTTGTGCTTTATATGTTTTTAAAGTTCTCAGATATTTACAACGCCATTGCAATATTTGTGGTCTTTCCATAAGAATTTTCCTTTTATTCTGGCACTTCCGTCAGACGAAGCCTTTTGATTTTAGTAAAAGTCTTAATGACGATTTGCTATTGTAGGAAAATCAATTTTTGTTTTTATTTCATTTAGTAATTTGCTGCAAGTGGGAACTTGCTTCTTCACCAAATAAATATCTTCTATAGTTCTTTTAATAACATCAAAATCACTAGTTTTTTCGCAAATACTCAATCTTTGTCTCTTTGCTCCGGGAGTAGACAACGGTGCAGAAGGATTCTCTAAATTTCTGATTTTGTTCTCTGGCCTTTATCTAGATATTGTCCTTATAAAAGGCTGCACGTACATTTGATGAATTTATTGGAAACTTAAATTCTTTATTATTGGCTTCTGAATCACAAGCCTCAATAACTTTGGAAATAATTTCGCTTCCATCACCACTTATAACTTTGTCCAATGTAGCCATTATATTATTTAAAATTTTCAAACACTCAAAACATATTCTGACTTTAAACTGAATGTTAATTATTAGCAAACAGGTATTTATAGTAAAATTTCATAGACTAGGGGTTGGAAAAGAACCATTTAATCTTTATCTATCTAAAGTTATTTTCTCATTAATTTTTTGCTATAAGCTTTTTCTACTTTATTACTAGCTAGGAAGACAGGTATTGATATTATTCGTATAATAATCGCATTGCATAATTTATACAAGGGTTTTTCTTGTTATTTGTGTTTAAATCATAGTCGCTAGACACAGTATAATTATAAGCAGATTTTTAGCTTACATTATAATGTAAATTACAATACAAGCTTACTACTAAGCTACAAATATAAATATTTGTCAATACGTTTACTTTACTAACATGTTATATGTAAAATGTGAAATAAATATTCAAAAAATTGAATTATTTGTAGTTTTCTTATTGTCAGTAAGACAATTTATGCACGTCTATGTACAAACAGAACTGTTTGAATATAAGTGTAATAAAGAATCCGCTTTGAAAGGTTTTTCTATTGTGTTAACCCCCCAATAATTGTAAAATCACTGTTCCACTTTTAACGCAGTGCGGTATCTAAGAAAAAGTATATATTATTTAACAAGACGCATTGTAGGACTGGTGAACCGACCTACATACATACAATCCCTTGCCAAGTAAAATCGTCCTAACTATACAGCGTACGGCAAGAGAAGAGCAAAGTTAAAGCAGCGAGCGATAAGTTACCTACTGCCTAGCTGGCACGTAACTAGGAACAGTGGAACAGAAGGTAGTATGGTAGGAACTACGGACGAGTGCGTGTCAATCCTACAATTCACAATCCTACGCCTCACAAATGTCATAGTTTCCAAATCTCACAAGTTATAAAGTTATCCCCACCACCAATGACGTAATGTTCAGAATGTACAATCCCACAAGTTATAAAACGTAGCAATGCCACAAGTGATAATCGCACAGTTCCCAAATCCCACAAGTGATAAAATTACCCCCACCACCAATGACGTAATGTTCAGAATGCACAATCCCACAAGTTATAAAACGTAGCAATGCCACAAGTGATAATCGTACAGTTCCCAAATCCCACAAGTGATAAAATTACCCTCTGCACCTATGACGTAATGTTCAGAATGCATAATACCACAAGTGATAAAATGGTATGAATTGGGACGGGATGAATAGATTTTCAGTGTTAAAGTTACATAAGGTGAAATGATAGCCCTGATTAATTTGTTTCTATGCCGAGGCGAGCGCTAGTGAGCACTGAGATGAATAACTATGGCTGAGTTGGTAAAGTAGAAATTTTTGTACATTTACCTGTCTCCATCTATTCGATAATAGTTGTACTTTGTTCCAAATGACAAACCTAAAAGAAAAATATGTGTGGCAATAATTTGAAATTTATTAACGAACGTATAAAGATATTTCATTTGTGCGAGTTGAAATATCAATAATATATTGGAAGCATAACGGTTTTTGGGAAGAGTAACGACAGACTGAATATTAAATAACAAATTATTTAAAAAATTAATATTCTCGTATTACCTACATAATATTATTCAGTTCAACGTGATCCACTATTCTTTGATATTGTAAAAAGCTTATTTTATAAGAATGTTTTTAATAATACTTTTGAATGTATTTTATTCATATTTTTACCTTCCGTCACCTTTAGGTAAGGAAGGTATTGTCTTTGGTCAAAAAATTCGGTGGTGAGTTTTTGATGAATAAGCACGTTTTAGGGTCCCTAGAATACGATTTTACTATTTTTATGATGATGTCTGTATGTGTGTGTGTGTATGTATGTGTGTGTGTGTGTGTGTGTGTGTGTGTGTGTGTGTGTGTGTGTGTGTGTGTGTGTGTGTGTGTGTGTCTGTGTGTGACAAAATTTTCTAATGCGATAACTCTAATACTACAATTCCAAAAATTATAATTCTTTCATATTCCTCTTCGTTACATCCATGTGAAGAGCTGATTAGATTTTGGTTATAATTGGTCAACCGGAAGTACCCTCATTTGAAGATTTTAATAGTTTTTCTTGAAAAAACGATGTTAAATATCATTTTTTCACTTTTAATGTTATTATAAATATTAAAGAATTATTTATTCTCTATACGATTTGAATGCATTTTATACTTCATATTAAATGGACATGGAGTTAAAAAATTATAAAGAAATTAAATATCATATATATTAGTCAGCTTTGCTATAACCCTGGAAACAGCTGCTACATTATGAAAATTCTGATTGAAAGGTGTCAGTGTCAAGTGCAGGTGACAGTATGTTTATGTTATAATTTTACTGGAAATATAGGATCTTTTGTTAGAAACTTTCTGTATGGAATTTGTATAAAATACATACAACTGCCTTAAGGTAATGTACAAGAAATATAATCTTTTGCAAGGTACTTTCTGTATGACATTTATACAAAATACATAGAACTGACGGAAGGTAATGTGCTGGCCACATCAGATTTTTTACTTTGGATTACTGAATTCTATTCTATCCCGGTATTTAAAATTGAATCTTCATTTTATTAAAGCTCTGGTTGCTCAATGGTTAGAGCAACGCCTTATGTCATGAGTGCCCTCGAGGCTTTTTGGAGTAAAATTCGCTAATCCAAAAATAAGGATTAGCTTAATCTTTTTTGTGACTCGAGCTGTAAATGGCGGTAGGTATTGTGTTGGCCACACCAGATTTTTTATTTTGAACTGATAAAACGGTTTTATTTTACAATTTTCAGCCAGTGAAACACATGAAATTAAAAATAATAACTTTTTAACAGTTCAAAATGAAAATAAATCAAACGTTGGTCTTGTCAAAGTGCCCTATAGAGAGAAATGAAAGCAACTGCAAAATTTTAATTTAGAGCTGCATTTTTCAAATTTAGAACTGCAGAAACAAGCCAAAGCTGCACCAAATTATATCCCCTGGACTGTCGAATGCCTTTCCTGGCGGGGTTTATATACTCTGGTGACGTTGTTCTCGAATATACTCGAATATTCCACGAAATAAAAACATCGAATACAATATATTACGTCACCGAGATAATTAAACAGGTTGGGACACGTATGTTTACGCAGTCAGGTCGCTCGCGCGATTATGTCATCGCTAAACTTAGACTCCAGTTCAGCGCAGCGGCGACGGCGGGGGCGACCGATTCCCGTTACAATAATAATAAATATTAGCTTTAGAAACATAGCTTATAATATAGTTACAAGCTGCAAGAGAAAATGTACACACGTCACCGCTGCTCAAATCGTGGTCATAGGAGACAAGAAGAATGTTTGGTTATCTCCTCTCTTTCTGATGTCACAGAGGCAGGGTAACTTTGCGCTGTAAGATAAAATTCAAGTTGTACTTAAAAAAAAACCGATGTATAAATATCGGATCAAAAATATCGATATTTTAAATTATATAAACTGATTTCCGCCTTTTCAGTCTTGAAAATAATATAAACTATAATATGCTCTCATATTTCACGATTAGTAAAAAAACAACTATGTACCTATACTACACAAAAATCTATAAACTTATATTATTAAAAAATTAAATGTAGCGACTTAATTAAAAACTCATTGAATCCCAGAAATAAATATTTTGATAACCATTTCCTTTTTAGTTCATTTATTTGCAGGCTCAGTTATCGTGGAAATATTTTCGCCAAAATAGGGTTGACATCAAATAAACTGGGACGACACAATTCTTGACATATTAGGAATGCATATATGAAAACATCGACAGAAAATATCGAGAACAAACATCAAACATCCATGTCGATCGATATTATCGAAAAAGATAAAATATCGAAAGTCAAATATCGATTTTTCTTAATCATCGATGTATCGTGCGCATTTCTAGTTGCACTATTGTGATCGAATGGTTTCGTTTGTGTGTTATATTCTTGCAATATTTATTATATTTATTATGAAATAAATAATTCTATTCCATATAGATACATAAACTCTTCTACCGTTATTTTAGGGTTTGTCTCTATTATCGAGCACAATTATTGTTTGTTTTTGTTTCTTGATTTTTATACAAATTTTTGCATGACGGTGATATTAGCAGCCGATTCGCAGCAGCCGATTCGCGATGCAAATAAGTGTGAACCAGCCTGACGCTGAACAAATAGGTGCAATACCAAAACCAAGCATGTTGTAATGAATTATATTAAATGCATAATCTACGCATTAATGTTATTTAGATATACAATAACAACATGTAGATGGAACAAAAGTGTAAATTACAACAATATAATGTTAATACTATTAAAATTACGCCAGTGTTTACAACAACTTGACATTTATGTCTTGGTCGAAATGAGCGTTAAAATCAAAATAAAATTATTTAAAATGTTCTAATATTATATTATACTTCTTTTTAATAATATCCCTATATTGTTATTAACAAAATGCAATAACAATATTATCCTCAGGACCCGTAGGACAATTTGTATGAGCTAATTACCGAAAAAATTCTGTCACCCGTGACTTAAATAATTAATATAATTGTTATTAAAAATAATCTTAAATTCTAATTTTGGTAAAATTATCCCTATATTGTTACTAACAAAATGCAATAACAATATTATCCTCAGGACCCGTAGGACAATTTATATGAATTATTTATCGTAAAATTTCTGTCACACGTGACTTAAATAATTAATATAATTGTTATTAATGATAGTATTAAATTCAAATTGTATTAATATTATCCCTATATTGTTACTAACAAAATGCAATAACAATATTATACTCAGGACCCGTAGGACAATTTATATGAATTATTTATCGTAAAAATTCTTTCGCCCGTGACTTAAATAATTAATATATATTGTTAATAATGATAGTCTTAAATTCTAATTTTGGTAATGTTACCCCTATAGTGTTACTAATAAAATGCAATAACATTAATATCCTCAGTACCCGTAGGACATTTTGTATAAATTATTTATTGTAAAAATTCTGTCGCCCGTGATTTAATAATTAATATAATTGTTATTAATGATAGTCTTAAATTCTAATATTGGCAATATTATCCCTATATTGTTACTAACAAAATGCAATAACAATATTATCCTCAGGACCCGTTGGAAAATTTGTATAAATTAATTACAGAAAAAATTCTGACACCCGTGAATTAAATAATTAATATAATTGTTATTAATGATAGTCTTAAATTAAAATTTTAGTAGTATTATCCCTATATTGTTACTAACAAATTGCAATAACAATATTTACCTCAGGACCCGTAGGACAATTTGTATGAATTAATTATCGAAAAAATTCTGACGCTCGTAAATTAAATAATTAATATAATTGTTATTAATGATAGTCTTAAATTCTAATTTTGGTAAAATTATCCTTATAGTGTTACTAACAAAATACAATAACAATATAATCCTCAGGACCCGTAGGACAATTTGTATGAATTAATTACCGAAAAAATTCTGACACCCGTGAATTAAATAATTAAAAAATTGTTATTAATGATAGTCTTAAATTAAAATTTTATTAATATTATCCCTATATTGTTACTAACAAATTGCAGTAACAATATTATCCTCAGGACCCGTAGGACAATTTGTATGAATTAATTATCGAAAAAATTCTGACGCCTGTGAATTAAATAATGAATATAATTGTTATTAATGATAGTCTTAAATTCTAATATTGGTAATATTATCCCTATATTGTTACTAACAAAATGCAATAACAATATTATCCTCAGGACCCGTAGGATAATTTGTATGAATTATTTATCGTAAAATTTCTGTCACACGTGACTTAAATAATTAATATAATTGTTATTAATAATAGTCATAACTTCAAATTTTATTAATATTATCCCTATATTGTTACTAACAAAATGCAATAACAATATTATCCTCAGGACCCGTAGGACAATTTGTATGAATTAATTATCGAAAAAATTCTGTCACCCGTGAATTAAATAATGAATATAATTGTTATTAATGACAGTCTCAAATTCAAATTTTAGTAATATTATCCCTATATTGTTACTAACAAAATGTAATAACAATATTATCCTCAGGACCCGTAGGAAAATTTGTATGAAATAATTACCGAAAAAATTCTGACACCCGTGAAATAAATAATGAATATAATTGTTATTAATTAATTATCCTTATAGTGTTACTAACAAAATGCAATAACAATATTATCCTCGGGACCTGTAGGACAATTTGTATAAATTAATAACCGAAAAAATTCTGACACCCGTGAATTAAATAATTAATATAATTGTTATTAATGATAGTCTTAGATTGTAATTTTGGTAATATTATCCCTATGTTGTTACGAACAAAATGCAATAAGAATATTATCCTCAGGACCCGTAGGACAATTTGTATGAATTAATTATCGAAAAAATTCTGTCACCCGTGAATTAAATAATTAATATAATTGTTATTAATGATAGTCTTAACTTCAAATTTTATTAATATTATCCCTATATTGTTACTAACAAAATGCAATAACAATATTATCCTCAGGACCCGTAGGACAATTTGTATGAATTAATTATCGAAAAAATTCTGTCACCCGTGAATTAAATAATTAATATAATTGTTATTAATGATAGTCTTAAATTTTGAATTTGGTAATATTATCCCTATAGTGTAACTAACAAAATGCAATAACAATATTAACCTCAGTGCCCGTAGGACAACTTGTACAAATTATTTATTGTAAAAATTCTGTCGCCCGTGATTTAAATAATTTATGTAATTGTTATTAATGATAGTCTTAAATTATAATTTTAATAAAATTATCCTTATAGTGTTACTAACAAAATGCAATAACAATATTAACCTCGGGACCCGTAGGACAATTTGTTTGAATTAATTACCGAAAAAATTCTGACACCCGTGAATTAAATAATTAATATAATTGTTATTAATGATAGTCTTAAATTCTAATTTTGGTAATATTATCCCTATATTGTTACTAACAAATTGCAATAACAATATTATCCTCAGGACCAGTACGACAATTTGTATGAATTAATTATCGAGAAAATTCTAACGCCCGTGAATTAAATAATGAATATAATTGTAATTAATGATAGTCTTAGATTGTAATTTTGGTAATATTATCCCTATGTTGTTACGAACAAAATGCAATAACAACATTATCCTCAGGACCCGTAGGACAATTTGTATGAATTATTTATCGTAAAATTTCTGTCACACGTGACTTAAATAATTAATATAATTGTTATTAATGATAGTCTTAACTTCAAATTTTATTAATATTATCCCTATATTGTTACTAACAAAATGCAATAACAATATTATCCTCAGGACCCGTAGGACAATTTGTATGAATTAATTATCGAAAAAATTCTGTCACCCGTGAATTAAATAATTAATATAATTGTTATTAATGATAGTCTTAAATTTTGAATTTGGTAATATTATCCCTATAGTGTTACTAACAAAATGCAATAACAATATTAACCTCAGTACCCGTAGGACAACTTGTACAAATTATTTATTGTAAAAATTCTGTCGCCCGTGATTTAAATAATTTATATAATTGTTATTAATGATAGTCTTAAATTATAATTTTAATAAAATTATCCTTATAGTGTTACTAACAAAATGCAATAACAATATTAACCTCGGGACCCGTAGGACAATTTGTTTGGATTAATTACCGAAAAAATTCTGACACCCGTGAATTAAATAATTAATATAATTGTTATTAATGATAGTCTTAAATTCTAATTTTGGTAATATTATCCCTATATTGTTACTAACAAATTGCAATAACAATATTATCCTCAGGACCAGTACGACAATTTGTATGAATTAATTATCGAGAAAATTCTGACGCCCGTGAATTAAATAATGAATATAATTGTTATTAATGATAGTCTTAGATTGTAATTTTGGTAATATTATCCCTATGTTGTTACGAACAAAATGCAATAACAACATTATCCTCAGGACCCGTAGGACAATTTGTATGAATTATTTATCGTAAAATTTCTGTCACACGTGACTTAAATAATTAATATAATTGTTATTAATGATAGTCTTAACTTCAAATTTTATTAATATTATCCCTATATTGTTACTAACAAAATGCAATAACAATATTATCCTCAGGACCCGTAGGACAATTTATATGAATTATTTATCGTAAAATTTCTGTCACACGTGACTTAAATAATTAATATAATTGTTATTAATGATAGTATTAAATTCAAATTGTATTAATATTATCCCTATATTGTTACTAACAAAATGCAATAACAATATTATACTCAGGACCCGTAGGACAATTTATATGAATTATTTATCGTAAAAATTCTTTCGCCCGTGACTTAAATAATTAATATATATTGTTAATAATGATAGTCTTAAATTCTAATTTTGGTAATGTTACCCCTATAGTGTTACTAATAAAATGCAATAACATTAATATCCTCAGTACCCGTAGGACATTTTGTATAAATTATTTATTGTAAAAATTCTGTCGCCCGTGATTTAATAATTAATATAATTGTTATTAATGATAGTCTTAAATTGTAATATTGGCAAGATTATCCCTATATTGTTACTAACAAAATGCAATAACAATATTATCCTCAGGACCCGTTGGAAAATTTGTATAAATTAATTACAGAAAAAATTCTGACACCCGTGAATTAAATAATTAATATAATTGTTATTAATGATAGTCTTAAATTAAAATTTTAGTAGTATTATCCCTATATTGTTACTAACAAATTGCAATAACAATATTAACCTCAGGACCCGTAGGACAATTTGTATGAATAAATTATCGAAAAAATTCTGACGCTCGTAAATTAAATAATTAATATAATTGTTATTAATGATAGTCTTAAATTCTAATTTTGGTAAAATTATCCTTATAGTGTTACTAACAAAATACAATAACAATATAATCCTCAGGACCCGTAGGACAATTTGTATGAATTAATTACCGAAAAAATTCTGACACCCGTGAATTAAATAATTAAAAAATTGTTATTAATGATAGTCTTAAATTAAAATTTTATTAATATTATCCCTATATTGTTACTAACAAATTGCAGTAACAATATTATCCTCAGGACCCGTAGGACAATTTGTATGAATTAATTATCGAAAAAAATTTGACGCCTGTGAATTAAATAATGAATATAATTGTTATTAATGATAGTCTTAAATTCTAATATTGGTAATATTATCCCTATATTGTTACTAACAAAATGCAATAACAATATTATCCTCAGGACCCGTAGGATAATTTGTATGAATTATTTATCGTAAAATTTCTGTCACACGTGACTTAAATAATTAATATAATTGTTATTAATGACAGTCTCAAATTCAAATTTTAGTAATATTATCCCTATATTGTTACTAACAAAATGCAATAACAATATTATCCTCAGGACCCGTAGGACAATTTGTATGAATTAATTATCGAAAAAATTCTGTCACCCGTGAATTAAATAATGAATATAATTGTTATTAATGACAGTCTCAAATTCAAATTTTAGTAATATTATCCCTATATTGTTACTAACAAAATGTAATAACAATATTATCCTCAGGACCCGTAGGAAAATTTGTATGAAATAATTACCGAAAAAATTCTGACACCCGTGAATTAAATAATGAATATAATTGTTATTAATTAATTATCCTTATAGTGTTACTAACAAAATGCAATAACAATATTATCCTCAGGACCTGTAGGACAATTTGTATGAATTAATAACCGAAAAAATTCTGACACCCGTGAATTAAATAATTAATATAATTGTTATTAATGATAGTCTTAGATTGTAATTTTGGTAATATTATCCCTATGTTGTTACGAACAAAATGCAATAACAACATTATCCTCAGGACCTGTAGGACAATTTGTATGAATTATTTATCGTAAAATTTCTGTCACACGTGATTTAAATAATTAATATAATTGTTATTAATGATAGTCTTAACTTCAAATTTTATTAATATTATCCCTATATTGTTACTAACAAAATGCAATAACAATATTATCCTCAGGACCCGTAGGACAATTTGTATGAATTAATTATCGAAAAAATTCTGTCACCCGTGAATTAAATAATTAATATAATTGTTATTAATGATAGTCTTAAATTTTGAATTTGGTAATATTATCCCTATAGTATTACTAACAAAATGCAATAACAATATTAACCTCAGTACCCGTAGGACAACTTGTACAAATTATTTATTGTAAAAATTCTGTCGCCCGTGATTTAAATAATTTATATAATTGTTATTAATGATAGTCTTAAATTATAATTTTAATAAAATTATCCTTATACTGTTACTAACAAAATGCAATAACAATATTAACCTCGGGACCCGTAGGACAATTTGTTTGAATTAATTACCGAAAAAATTCTGACACCCGTGAATTAAATAATTAATATAATTGTTATTAATGATAGTCTTAAATTCTAATTTTGGTAATATTATCCCTATATTGTTACTAACAAATTGCAATAACAATATTATCCTCAGGACCAGTACGACAATTTGTATGAATTAATTATCGAGAAAATTCTGACGCCCGTGAATTAAATAATGAATATAATTGTTATTAATGATAGTCTTAGATTGTAATTTTGGTAATATTATCCCTATGTTGTTACGAACAAAATGCAATAACAACATTATCCTCAGGACCCGTAGGACAATTTGTATGAATTATTTATCGTAAAATTTCTGTCACACGTGACTTAAATAATTAATATAATTGTTATTAATGATAGTCTTAACTTCAAATTTTATTAATATTATCCCTATATTGTTACTAACAAAATGCAATAACAATATTATCCTCAGGACCCGTAGGACAATTTGTATGAATTAATTATCGAAAAAATTCTGTCACCCGTGAATTAAATAATTAATATAATTGTTATTAATGATAGTCTTAAATTTTGAATTTGGTAATATTATCCCTATAGTGTTACTAAGAAAATGCAATAACAATATTAACCTCAGTACCCGTAGGACAACTTGTACAAATTATTTATTGTAAAAATTCTGTCGCCCGTGATTTAAATAATTTATATAATTGTTATTAATGATAGTCTTAAATTATAAATTTAATAAAATTATCCTTATAATGTTACTAACAAAATGCAATAACAATATTAACCTCGGGACCCGTAGGACAATTTTTTTGAATTAATTACCGAAAAAATTCTGACACCCGTGAATTAAATAATTAATATAATTGTTATTAATGATAGTCTTAAATTCTAATTTTGGTAATATTATCCCTATATTGTTACTAACAAATTGCAATAACAATATTATCCTCAGGACCAGTACGACAATTTGTATGAATTAATTATCGAGAAAATTCTGACGCCCGTGAATTAAATAATGAATATAGTTGTTATTAATGATAGTCTTAGATTGTAATTTTGGTAATATTATCCCTATGTTGTTACGAACAAAATGCAATAACAACATTATCCTCAGGACCCGTAGGACAATTTGTATGAATTATTTATCGTAAAATTTCTGTCACACGTGACTTAAATAATTAATATAATTGTTATTAATGATAGTCTTAACTTCAAATTTTATTAATATTATCCCTATATTGTTACTAACAAAATGCAATAACAATATTATCCTCAGGACCCGTAGGACAATTTGTATGAATTAATTATCGAAAAAATTCTGACGCCCGTGAATTAAATAATGTATATAATTGTTATTAATGATAGTCTTAAATTCTAATTTTGGTAAAATTATCCCTATATTGTTACTAACAAAATGCAATAACAATATTATCCTCAGGACCCGTAGGATAATTTGTATGAATTATTTATCGTAAAATTTCTGTCACACGTGACTTAAATAATTAATATAATTGTTATTAATAATAGTCATAACTTCAAATTTTATTAATATTATCCCTATATTGTTACTAACAAAATGCAATAACAATATTATCCTCAGGACCCGTAGGACAATTTGTATGAATTAATTATCGAAAATATTCTGTCACCCGTGAATTAAATAATGAATATAATTGTTATTAATGACAGTCTCAAATTCAAATTTTAGTAATATTATCCCTATATTGTTACTAACAAAATGCAATAACAATATTATCCTCAGGGCCTGTAGGACAATTTGTATGAAATAATTACCGAAAAAATTCTGACACCCGTGAATTAAATAATTAATATAATTGTTATTAATGATAGTCTTAGATTGTAATTTTGGTAATATTATCCGTATGTTGTTACGAACAAAATGCAATAACAACATTATCCTCAGAACCCGTAGGACAATTTGTATGAATTATTTATCGTAAAATTTCTGTCACACGTGAATTAAATAATTAATATAATTGTTATTAATGATAGTCTTAACTTCAAATTTTATTAATATTATCCCTATATTGTTACTAACAAAATGCAATAACAATATTATCCTCAGGACCCGTAGGACAATTTCTATGAATTAATTATCGAAAAAATTCTGTCACCCGTGAATTAAATAATGAATATAATTGTTATTAATGATAGTCTTAAATTCTAATATTGGTAATATTATCCCTATATTGTTACTAACAAAATGCAATAACAATATTATCCTCAGGACCCGTAGGATAATTTGTATGAATTATTTATCGTAAAATTTCTGTCACACGTGACTTAAATAATTAATATAATTGTTATTAATGACAGTCTCAAATTCAAATTTTAGTAATATTATCCCTATATTGTTACTAACAAAATGCAATAACAATATTATCCTCAGGACCAGTAGGACAATTTGTATGAATTAATTATCGAAAAAATTCTGTCACCCGTGAATTAAATAATGAATATAATTGTTATTAATGACAGTCTCAAATTCAAATTTTAGTAATATTATCCCTATATTGTTACTAACAAAATGTAATAACAATATTATCCTCAGGACCCGTAGGAAAATTTGTATGAAATAATTACCGAAAAAATTCTGACACCCGTGAATTAAATAATGAATATAATTGTTATTAATTAATTATCCTTATAGTGTTACTAACAAAATGCAATAACAATATTATCCTCAGGACCTGTAGGACAATTTGTATGAATTAATAACCGAAAAAATTCTGACACCCGTGAATTAAATAATTAATATAATTGTTATTAATGATAGTCTTAGATTGTAATTTTGGTAATATTATCCCTATGTTGTTACGAACAAAATGCAATAACAATATTATCCTCAGGACCCGTAGGACAATTTGTATGAATTAATTATCGAAAAAATTCTGTCACCCGTGAATTAAATAATTAATATAATTGTTATTAATGATAGTCTTAAATTTTGAATTTGGTAATATTATCCCTATAGTATTACTAACAAAATGCAATAACAATATTAACCTCAGTACCCGTAGGACAACTTGTACAAATTATTTATTGTAAAAATTCTGTCGCCCGTGATTTAAATAATTTATATAATTGTTATTAATGATAGTCTTAAATTATAATTTTAATAAAATTATCCTTATACTGTTACTAACAAAATGCAATAACAATATTAACCTCGGGACCCGTAGGACAATTTGTTTGAATTAATTACCGAAAAAATTCTGACACCCGTGAATTAAATAATTAATATAATTGTTATTAATGATAGTCTTAAATTCTAATTTTGGTAATATTATCCCTATATTGTTACTAACAAATTGCAATAACAATATTATCCTCAGGACCAGTACGACAATTTGTATGAATTAATTATCGAGAAAATTCTGACGCCCGTGAATTAAATAATGAATATAATTGTTATTAATGATAGTCTTAGATTGTAATTTTGGTAATATTATCCCTATGTTGTTACGAACAAAATGCAATAACAACATTATCCTCAGGACCCGTAGGACAATTTGTATGAATTATTTATCGTAAAATTTCTGTCACACGTGACTTAAATAATTAATATAATTGTTATTAATGATAGTCTTAACTTCAAATTTTATTAATATTATCCCTATATTGTTACTAACAAAATGCAATAACAATATTATCCTCAGGACCCGTAGGACAATTTGTATGAATTAATTATCGAAAAAATTCTGTCACCCGTGAATTAAATAATTAATATAATTGTTATTAATGATAGTCTTAAATTTTGAATTTGGTAATATTATCCCTATAGTGTTACTAAGAAAATGCAATAACAATATTAACCTCAGTACCCGTAGGACAACTTGTACAAATTATTTATTGTAAAAATTCTGTCGCCCGTGATTTAAATAATTTATATAATTGTTATTAATGATAGTCTTAAATTATAAATTTAATAAAATTATCCTTATAATGTTACTAACAAAATGCAATAACAATATTAACCTCGGGACCCGTAGGACAATTTTTTTGAATTAATTACCGAAAAAATTCTGACACCCGTGAATTAAATAATTAATATAATTGTTATTAATGATAGTCTTAAATTCTAATTTTGGTAATATTATCCCTATATTGTTACTAACAAATTGCAATAACAATATTATCCTCAGGACCAGTACGACAATTTGTATGAATTAATTATCGAGAAAATTCTGACGCCCGTGAATTAAATAATGAATATAGTTGTTATTAATGATAGTCTTAGATTGTAATTTTGGTAATATTATCCCTATGTTGTTACGAACAAAATGCAATAACAACATTATCCTCAGGACCCGTAGGACAATTTGTATGAATTATTTATCGTAAAATTTCTGTCACACGTGACTTAAATAATTAATATAATTGTTATTAATGATAGTCTTAACTTCAAATTTTATTAATATTATCCCTATATTGTTACTAACAAAATGCAATAACAATATTATCCTCAGGACCCGTAGGACAATTTGTATGAATTAATTATCGAAAAAATTCTGACGCCCGTGAATTAAATAATGTATATAATTGTTATTAATGATAGTCTTAAATTCTAATTTTGGTAAAATTATCCCTATATTGTTACTAACAAAATGCAATAACAATATTATCCTCAGGACCCGTAGGATAATTTGTATGAATTATTTATCGTAAAATTTCTGTCACACGTGACTTAAATAATTAATATAATTGTTATTAATAATAGTCATAACTTCAAATTTTATTAATATTATCCCTATATTGTTACTAACAAAATGCAATAACAATATTATCCTCAGGACCCGTAGGACAATTTGTATGAATTAATTATCGAAAATATTCTGTCACCCGTGAATTAAATAATGAATATAATTGTTATTAATGACAGTCTCAAATTCAAATTTTAGTAATATTATCCCTATATTGTTACTAACAAAATGCAATAACAATATTATCCTCAGGGCCTGTAGGACAATTTGTATGAAATAATTACCGAAAAAATTCTGACACCCGTGAATTAAATAATTAATATAATTGTTATTAATGATAGTCTTAGATTGTAATTTTGGTAATATTATCCGTATGTTGTTACGAACAAAATGCAATAACAACATTATCCTCAGAACCCGTAGGACAATTTGTATGAATTATTTATCGTAAAATTTCTGTCACACGTGAATTAAATAATTAATATAATTGTTATTAATGATAGTCTTAACTTCACATTTTATTAGTATTATCCCTATATTGTTACTAACAAAATGCAATAACAATATTATCCTCAGGACCCGTAGGACAATTTCTATGAATTAATTATCGAAAAAATTCTGTCACCCGTGAATTAAATAATTAATATAATTGTTATTATTGATAGTCTTAAATTTTAATTTTGGTAATATTATCCCTATAGCGTTACTAACAAAATGCAATAACAATATTATCCTCAGGACCCGTAGGACAATTTGTATGAATTATTTCTTGTAAAAATTCTGTCGCCCGTGACTTAAATAATTAATATAATTGTTATTAATGATAGTCTTAATTTCTTATTGTGGTCATATTATCCTTATATTGTTACTAATTAGTAAGCAAACTATAACATTAATAACAATTATATTAATTATTTAAATCAGGGACGACAGAGTTATTACGATAAATAATTTATACAAATTGTCCTACGGGTCCAAAGGATAATATTGTTATTGCGTTTTGTTAGTAAAAATATAGGAATAATATTACTAAAATTATAATTTAAGACTATCATAATTAACAATAATATTAATTATTTAAGTCACGGGCGACAGAATTTTTACAAACAAATAATTCATACAAACTGTCCTACGGGTCCTGAGGATAATATTGTTATCGCATTTTGTTAGTAACAATATAGGGATAATATCAGCAAAATTATAACTTAAGACTATCATTAATAACAATTATATTAACTATTTAAATCACGGGCGTCAGAATTTTTACAATAAATAATTTATACAAATTGTCCTACGGGTACTGAGGATAATAATGTTATTGCATTTTGTTAGTAACACTATAGGGATAATATTACCAAGATTAGAATTTAAGACTATAATTAATAACAATTATATTAATTATTTAAGTCACGGGCGACAGAATTTTTACAATAAATAATTTATACAAATTGTCCTACGGGTACTAAGGATAATAATGTTATTGCATTTTGTTAGTAACACTATAGGGATAATACTACCAAAATTAGAATTTAAGACTATCATTAATAACAATGATATTAAGTATTTAAGTCACGGGCGACAGAATTTTTACGATAAATAATTTATACAAATTGTCCTACGGTTCCTGAGGATAATATTGTTATTGCATTTTGTTAGTAACAATATAGGAATAATATTACGACAATTAGAATTTAGGACTATCATTAATAACAATTATATTAATTATTTAATTCATGGGCGACAGAATTTTTACGATTATTAATTCATACCTATTGTCCTACGGGTCCTGAGCGTAATATTGTTATTGCATTTTGTTAGTAACAATATAGGGATAATATTACCAAAATTAGAATTTAAGACTATCATTAATAACAATTATATTAATTATTTAAATAACGGGTGACAGAATTTTTACGATAAATAATTTATACAAATTGTCCTACAGGTCCTAAGGATAATATTATTATTGCGTTTTGTTAGTAACAATATAGGGATAATATTACCAAAATTAGAATTTAAAACTATCATTAATAACAATTATATTAATTATTTAAGTCACGGGCGACAGAATTTTGACGATAAAAAATTCATACAAATTATGCTACGGGTCGTGAGGATAATATTGTTATTGCATTTTGTTAGTAACACTATAAGGATAATTTTATCAAAATTATAATGTAAGACTATCATTAATAACAATTATATTAATTATTTAATTCACGGGCGTCAGAATTTTTTCGATAATTAATTCATACAAATTGTCCTACGGGTCCTGAGGATAATATTGTTATTGCAATTTGTTAGTAACAATATAGGAAAAATACTAGTAAAATTTTAATTTAGGACTATCATTAATAACAATTATATTAATTATTTAATTCACGGGTGTCAGAATTTTTACAATAAATAATTTATTAAAATTGTCCTACGGGTACTGAGGATAATATTGTTATTGCATTTTGTTAGTAACACTATAGGGATAATATTACCAAAATTAGAATTTAAGACTATCAATAATAACAATTATATTAATTATTTAATTCACGGGTGACAGAATTTTTTCGATAATTAATTCATAGAAATTGTCCTACGTGTCCTGAGGATAATATTTTTATTGCATTTTGTTAGTAACAGTATAGGGATAATACTAATAAAATTTGAAGTTAAGACTATCATTAATAACAATTATATTAATTATTTAAATCACGTATGACAGAAATTTTACGATAAATAATTCATACAAATTGTCTGACGGGTCCTGAGGATAATGTTGTTATTGCATTTTGTTCCTAACAACATAGGGATAATATTACCAAAATTACAATCTAAGACTATCATTAATAACAATTATATTAATTATTTAATTCACGGGTGTCAGAATTTTTTCGGTAATTATTTCATACAAATTGTCCTACGGGCCCTGAGGATAAAATTGTTATTGCATTTTGTTAGTAACACTATAAGGATAATTTTACCAAAATTAGAATTTAAGACTATCATTAATAACAATTATATTCATTATTTAATTCACGGGCGTCAGAATTTTTTCGATAATTAATTCATACAAATTGTCCTACGGGTCCTGAGGATAATATTGTTATTGCAATTTGTTAGTAAGAATATAGGGATAATATTACTAAAATTAGAATTTAAGACTATCATTAATAACAATTATATTAACTATTTAATTCACGGGTGTCAGAATTTTTTCGGTAATTAATTCAAACAAATTGTCCTACGGGTACTGAGGATAATATTGTTATTGCATTTTGTTAGTAACTCTATAGGGATAATATTACCAAAATTAAAATTTAAGACTATCATTAATAACAATTATATTAATTATTTAATTCACGGGTGACAGAATTTTTTCGGTAATTAATTCATACAAATTGTCCTACGGGTCCTGAGGATAATATTGTTATTGCATTTTGTTAGTAACAATATAGGGATAATATTACTAAAATTCGAATTTGAGACTGTCATTAATAACAATTATATTCATTATTTAATTCACGGGTGACAGAATATTTTCGATAATTAATTCATACAAATTGTCCTACGGGTCCTGATGATAATGTTGTTGTTGCATTTTGTTCGTAACAACATAGGGATAATATTACCAAAATTACAATCTAAGACTATCATTAATAGCAATTATATTAATTATTTAATTCACGGGTGTCAGAATATTTTCGGTAATTAATTCATACAAATTTTCCTACGGGTCCTGAGGGTAATATTGTTATTACATTTTGTTAGTAACAATATAGGGATAATATTACTAAAATTTGAATTTAAGACTGTCATTAATAACAATTATATTCATTATTAATTCACGGGTGACAGAATTTTTTCGATAATTAATTCATACAAATTGTCCTACGGGTCCTGAGGATAATATTGTTATTGCATTTTGTTAGTAACAATATAGGGATAATATTAATAAAAGTTGAAGTTCAGACTATCATTAATAACAATTATATTAATTATTTAAGTCACGTGTGACAGAAATTTTACGATAAATAATTCATACAAATTATCCTACGGGTCCTGAGGATAATATTGTTATTGCATTTTGTTAGTAACAATATAGGGATAATATTACCAATATTAGAATTTAAGACTATCATTAATAACAATTATATTCATTATTTAATTCACGGGCGTCAGAATTTTTTCGATAATTAATTCATACAAATTGTCCTACGGGTCCTGAGGATAATATTGTTATTGCAATTTGTTAGTAACAATATAGGAAAAATACTAGTAAAATTTTAATTTAAGACTATCATTAATAACAATTATATTAATTATTTAATTCACGGGTGTCAGAATTTTTTCGGTAATTAATTCATACAAATTGTCCTACGGGTCCTGAGGATTATATTGTTATTGTATTTTGTTAGTAACACTATAAGGATAATTTTACCAAAATTAAAATTTAAGACTATCATTAATAACAATTATATTAATTATTTACTTCACGAGCGTCAGAATTTTTTCGATAATTAATTCATACAAATTGTCCTACGGGTCCTGAGGATAATATTGTTATTGCAATTTGTTAGTAACAATATAGGGATAATACTACTAAAATTTTAATTTAAGACTATCATTAATAACAATTACATTAATTATTTAATTCACGGGTGTCAGAATTTTTTCGGTAATTAATTCATAGAAATTGTCCTACGGGTCCTGAGGATTATAATGTTATTGTATTTTGTTAGTAACACTATAAGTATAATTTCACCAAAATTAGAATTTAAGACTATCATTAATAACAATTATATTAATTATTTAATTCACGGGTGTCAGAATTTTGTCGGTAATTAATTCATACAAATTGTCCTACGGGTTCTGAGGATAAATTGTTATTGCATTTTCTTAGTAACACTATAAGGATATTTTTACCAAAACTAGAATTTAAGACTATCATTAATAACAATTATATTAATTATTTAATTCACAGGTGACAGAATTTTTTTGGTAATTAATTCATACAAATTGTCCTACGGGTCCTGAGGATAATATTGTTATTGTAATTTGTTAGTAACACTGTAAGGATAATTTTATCAAAATTAGAATTTAAGACTATCATTAATCACAATTATATTAATTATTTAATTCACGGGTGTCAGAAATTTTTCGGTAATTAATTCATACAAATTGTCCTACGGGTCCTGAGGATAATATTGTTATTGTATTTTGTTAGTAACACTATAAGGATAATTTTACCAAAATTAGAATTTAAGACTATCATTAATAACAATTATATTAATCATTTAATTCACAGGTGACAGAATTTTTTTGGTAATTAATTCATACAAATTGTCCTACGGGTCCTGAGGATAATATTGTTATTGCATTTTGTTAGTAACACTATAAGGATAATTTTACCAAAATTAGAATTTAAGACTATCATTAATAACAATTATATTAATTATTTAATTCACGGGTGTCAGAAATTTTTCGGTATTAATTCATACAAATTGTCCTACGGGTCCTGAGTATAATATTCTTATTGCATTTTGTTAGTAACAATATAGGGATAATATTACTAAAATTAGAATTTAAGACTATCATTAATAACAATTATATTAATTATTTAATTCACGGGTGTCAGAAATTTTTCGGTATTAATTCATACAAATTGTCCTACGGGTCCTGAGTATAATATTCTTATTGCATTTTGTTAGTAACAATATAGGGATAATATTACTAAAATTAAAATTTAAGACTATCATTAATAACAATTATATTAATTATTTAATTCACGGGTGACAGAATTTTTTCGGTAATTAATTCATACAAATTGTCCTACGGGTCGTGAGGATAATATTGTTATAGCATTTTGTTAGTAACACTATAAGGATAATTTTACCAAAATTAGAATTTAAGACTATCATTAATAACAATTATATTAATTATTTAATTCACGGGTGTCAGAAATTTTTCGGTATTAATTCATACAAATTGTCCTACGGGTCCTGAGTATAATATTCTTATTGCATTTTGTTAGTAACAATATAGGGATAATATTACTAAAATTAGAATTTAAGACTATCATTAATAACAATTATATTAATTATTTAACTCACGTGTGACAGAAATTTTACGATAAATAATTCATATAAATTGTCCTACGGGTTCCTGAGGATAATATTGTTATTGCATTTTGTTAGTAACAATATAGGGATAATTTTACCAAAATTAGAATTTAAGACTATTATTAATAACAATTATATTAATTATTTAAGTCACGGGTGACAGAATTTTTTCGGTAATTAATTCATACAAATTGTCCTACGGGTCCTGAGGATAATATTGTTATTGCATTTTGTTAATAACAATATAGGGATATTATTAAAAAGAAGTATAATATAATATTAGAACAATTTAAATAATTTTATTTAGATTTTACCGCTGATTTCGACCAAGACATAAATAATAATAATAATAATAATAATAATAATAATAATAATAATAGTAATAATAATACGCTTTATTTACCCAACAGCAGGCCAATTACAGGGTAAAATTAATAAAAACAATAATAAATATAAATATTACAACATAACAAAACAAAAATCAGAAATATTGATACATAGTTAGGTGAATATATCTTCGTACATTTTGTCAGCATTGAGGCACATTAAGTGAACAGGTGAGCGCTGCAAAATAAGTGTACGTGTAACGGGTAGGCGAAACGATCCGCCTTGTCTTGAAGCCAACCTTGGGACATGGATGTCAAGTTGTTGTAAACACTGGCGTAATTTTAATAGAATTAACATTATATTGTTGTAATTTACACTTTTGTTTCATCTACATATTGTTATTGTATAACTAAATAACATTAATGCGTATAACGTACCCAAAGGCCACCCTAGCCCTTGGGGTTATAAAAGCCAAACTGTGGCCCAGGGGGTGAGTTCCCGAGCGAAGTTTGGGCTCCGGCCAGCTAAACAGTGGAGACGGGGTGGTTCGACGTCGCTGAAAAATAAGGGTGGAAAGGGGCGCCAGTCACTCGATCACAGAGCCTACAAACAGCTGAGCGACAAGCCCTCGGAAACTTGAATAATGGGAGAACGGGAAGGTAGCAACAACCGCTAATTTTAAAATAAAAACGTGAACTATATTGCAACAACGTCGGTACAGAAATGTGGTTACAAAACGGTGGTGTATAAATGAAGGGTGTCGGCAGTCTCGCGCGAGTTGTGGCTGAAGGCCGATGGTACATGAGCCTTAAGGGCTGTTCGTCGCAGAAGGGTAAGGTTCGTCGGGGCGGTGCGTCGTAACAAAAAAATGAAAGCGCAAAATGTGTAGATCGCAGTTGATGCATCAATTACGTCGCGGCGCAGAGTAAGACGGTAAAACGCTCAAAGTCTCGCAGTACGAGCCCTTAGTACCTTTCCGTGGACGAGATAACAATAATATAAAATACCTTTCAAAATGGCCTCGCGAAAGCCAGCCTATACCTCTTAAAATACCCAGATATAGTCCACAGTACATAAAAAAAATAAACTGGTCCACTGAAGGTGAACGCAACAAACAAACAAAACGGTAAGTTACACAAAAATATAAATATGAATTGCCAAACAAAATAAAAAAGATAATTGTTCTGTAGCCTATCTGATCTACTGGTGGGGGAGGCGGTGAAGTCCAGATGGTACGGAGAAATGGCGGACGTCTCTTCCCTCGTGGCTTGGTACGCCTCTATTAAAACTGCTCTCCAACACGGCAACCAGGTACAGACAACACGCAGACGGGCGGTGATGATGAAACGATGATGAACGCGATGACTCGTAATGGTGCAACCATGTACTTCATACACCATACGAGAACCTCGTACAAATTTTTGTAAAACCAAAAAAAAAGGTTCCAGATAAATTCAAAATATATCCCAAGAAGGGAACGATGTAAAAGAAAACGAAGAACAAAAGGACAAGAGAGAGAATAAAAAAAAGGCCTGAAAGGAATGAACATTATCAGCACATGGTCCTCTACCCAATTCAAAATGGCTACTAGTTTTATTTTATAAATTTAAATTTTACTTTACAATGAATTATAAAATGTAATAAAGATTGGAATAATACTAATGTTAGCATTGTACTCAATTAATTATTTACCTCTGATTTAGGAAGGCCTCAAAGTGTTACAAGCGGTGAAGATTTTTAATTCCAGGAAACTTCCTGTGGGAATATCCAAATTCCCAAATTAAATACATGACTTGTGGATCAAAACCTCTATACAGAGTGCTCAAAACTATAACACAATTTACTAAAAAAATCGCTTAAGAGCGGATCGCACAACACGTCTACATCTTTAAACGTTGCTTTTTTTTAAAAAAAGAAAACCTTACAATGCAGAATGTACTTGACTTAAGTCAGTTCAATTAAGAGATTTCAACTCTAGTCTAAGTAGGCAAAAATTCATTAAAATCAAAATAAAGTTGGGGTAGTTTACCACACAAACTGACATGTTCATCCAGTAGTCTACTTCGCGGGAATAAAAGTCAGAACCAATGACACAAACAGTGCGCTCACGCGCAGACGCCAAGGAACTATGGGAAAAGAAGCATGAATGGCGGTTTGACATATGGAAATGTCAACAAAGGACTGATGAAGGTGAAGGTTGAAGACAAGAAAAATGTACGAAAGGGAAAAAGGGAATGGATGAAAACTAGAGAGAAATGGACCAAGGAAAAGCTAAGGTAGGTACACCGTGAAATATAACAACACAAAATATGATAACAATGAAATAGAATGACAATACAGTTTCAGGTATGAAGGGACGCGAGTGGAAGGAAATGATTAGAAAAGCGGAAGGAACACAAAATGAACAGGAATGGAAAAATATTTTTACATGCGTAGATTATGCATTTAATATAATTCATTACAACATGCTTGGTTTTGGTAGTGCATCTATTTGTTCAGCGTCAGGCTGGTTCACACTTATTTGAATCGCGAATCGGCTGCTGCGAATCGGCTGCTAATTTCACCGTCATAATTTTTGCTTATATGTCTGTGGTTCGTTTTTCATTTTATCTTAGTTTTCTGTACGCTCTCGTTCTAGTCTATTCTTGGTTTTTGTTGATTGTTATTAATTGATTAAAAAATTTAAAAAATATATAAAAAGGGTTTATAATGCTGTGTGCTAATATGTTGTTTTCAAATTTCCACGCGATAGTGAGATGCGAAAAAAATAGATAATGCAATACGTCGATGAAATTTTAAGATTACAATTTCCTCGTTAGAAAATGTTTAAAATTGACAGATGACGTAATACTCACTATATTGAAAAATTATTATTATTATTATTATTAGTTTATTTGCCTTCGGAAATTTCCATACAAATAGATTGACAACTTGTAATACATATAACAAAAAATCTTATAAAGGAGATACATAAAAGGATACTAAAAATATTGTATAACAATAACAAAGTAATGTATATCACAAATTGATAATATATAATTTAACCAATATTCAAATACAGAAATACATGTGTATATTCAATACAACAAATATTAAGTAATATGGATCATAACTGTTTTGAAAAAACTATATTGAGTTTGGTTAGACATAAAGAATTACACCCATGCATTTCCAAACATTTACATAAATATTTATTAATATTGTATTATTCATTCATTTCTCGCAAAGCTGCGGAGTTTGAGTGCATTAATTACGTAATAAAATATCGTATTAATTTTATCGATATCGAGATTTAGCCATATTTGGTGAAAATTTGTTTCATTAAGATTGGAAATGTTTAATTTATATAGATAATGTACCCGCAAACCATAGTATATCGGGCATTCAATTAAAAAATGAAATAATGTTTCGTTTTTATTTAAATTACAAATAGAACAGTGTTCTGCTTCTATCAGTTCGTATTTTATATTTTTGTAAAATATTCTGAGGCCTCGCTTGCTAGAAAGTCTAATTTGGCTAATTATTTGAGTTTTATATATAGAAATTTTGAGTTTTAAATACTCCTCGGTTTCATAATTGAGTTTTATCAGTTTATAGTGATTGCTATACTTCGAGTCTCGTAGATCATTGAGATCTTTTTGTACTAATGATTGTTGGAAGGATTTTAAAATTTCTTCAATTTTGTTTTTGGAGACCGTTTGGTCATTCCAGGTTTGTTCAAAGTTCGAGTTTATAAGGAATTTTTTAATTTGCAAACCCCAGTTAAGATTTTCCTTATTTGAGACATTATTGTTTGCCAATTGTAAGAGGCGGTTATATAAAATTCTTGGTGTTCTACTATTGTCCATTACTAAAATTTTTGCCCACCAATTTAAAATACGTTTCCATATCTCTACCTTCAAATGTGCGAGGCCGGTTTCTAGTCTAATATAGTAGTTTGGAGTATTGAATGGTAGTCGAAGAATATTCTTTAAAAATTGTAACTGGCATTTTTCTATGATATCCATCTGACTGGGTTCCCAGGTTTCCGAACCATACAAAGCAGTAGCTTTAATAATGGCATTAAGTAATTTAATTTTTTCCTCCCATCCCTCTGATTTCCCTCTGGTTAGTATATTTTTCACTGTGCAGCAGGCTAAAACTGCTTTTTTGTAATTTTCTCGGACCGCGAGGTTCGATTTTGTGGATGATGATATTATTGAGCCCAAATAGCAAAAGTTGGTTACGCATTCAATTTCTAAGTTCATATTATTGTAATAAAATGGTTTAATTTTTTGAGGTCTACCTTTGAAAAAACGTAAGACTTTAGTTTTACTGGTGTTTAGCTTTAGGCGATTATTAGTACAATATTTATACATTAAGTTTAGTTTGTTTTGGGCGTCAACTGGTGAGTGACACAAAAGTACCAGGTCGTCAGCGTATGCTAGTAATAAAATTTCGTTTTCCCCGTCAATATTAAGTCCTCTAACTCCTGATGCTACAAAAAATTCCCAGATGTCATTAATGAAAAGCGCGAATAATAAAGGTGAGAGGACATCGCCTTGCAGCACACCCTGTGTGATTTTAATTGGGTTGGATACTATATTTCCTTTTTTAATTTGTAGACTAGCATTGTTATAAAAGTTTTCCAATATTCTTACGTATTTTGAAGAAATTCCTATAGAGAACAGTTTTTGCCAGAGGATCGAATGGTCCACCGTGTCGAACGCGCGTTGAAAATCTATGAAAATTGCAAAACAGTTCTGCTTAGGTAATCTCTGGTGTATCTGTGTTGCGGCTGTTATTGCAAAAATGTTATCCGTGGTACCTCTGTGTTTCCTAAATCCTGCTTGGTTTTCATTTAAGATATTATTAGTTTCGCACCAATTTTGTAGACGAGAGTATAAAATTTGTGTAAATAATTTGCATATGGAGTTTATTAGTGCGATCCCGCGGTAGTTCATTGGGTCTGGTTTGTTGCCTTTTTTGTAGATTAGAAAGGTAAATATAGAGGACCATGCAGTTGGAACTTTTTCACATTGTAAAATTTTGTTAAACATATTTTGGAGATAATGTTGCCAATTTGGCGTTAAATTTTTATAAAACTCGTTACTTAGTTCGTCACACCCCGGGGCCTTGTTTAGTTTGCTGTTATCTATACTATATTGAATTTCTTCTAGAGAAAAATTTATGTCAAGGTAAGGGTGCAAGCAGTCTGTGAAATGTGTAGGAGCAAGCGGATTAATGTTGCGACTATAAATGTTCGAGTAAAAGTTTTCCCATTCTTTTAGTTCAATTTCGTTAGTGCCGTAATTCTTATGTTTTAATGACCTTACTACAGACCAAAATTCTGAGTTATTTTTCGTGTTCGATAATTTATTTTTAATATTTTCTGTATAGTCTTTTTTCGATTTTTGAAGACAGTCCTTGTAAGCTTTTTTGTTATTTAGATATGTTTTTAAATTATCCTCCTCGTAACTTTTCCGAAATTCATTTAAACTACGTTTACATGTTTTTTTCAGGTTAACACACTCTCTATTATACCATGGCTTATTTAAATTTTGTTTTAAATTATTAGTTTTATACACCTTTAGCATGCCTGCCGAGCAGGCTGCCTCTTTTATTGCAATATTTAAGTTATTAGATAGTAAATTGACATCCTCATCGTTTAAATAAATATTATTTGAGCTATCTAGATTTTCTTTGTAATTTCGTACTTTTACCGAGTTGAATTTAAATTTAGTTTCATACGATAATTCAGGATTTGGTATTATAGTATTAATTGTCAAAGGAGAGTAATCCTTACCAAAATGAATGGAACATATACTATGGGGGGAAATCAGAGAGGGGGACACTTGGAAGTTTAATACTTGATCTAGGCCAGTTGTGTTTACCCAAGCTAGGTCAATAACACTTTTCCCACTATTATTTAAGAAGGTAAACATACCTGGGACATCGCCTTTAGTCCTACCATTTAATGTATAGTAGCCTAAGTTTTCCATGCCTTCTGTTAGTTTTATTCCCTTTGGATTAGTATTTGAATGTAGAGAGATCCGCTTCTCGTACACATTTGGAGGTAGAGAGATGTCTTCGTTTATTTGATTCAATTGGCCAATATGAGCATTGAAATTACCTACTACCGCAATAATGTGCGAACTGTAGGTTTCTGAAATAAAGTTAAGTTCTTCAATCAACATTTCTATGCATGAAGTGTCTAGGGTGGGTTTTAAGTAGCTCAGAAAAGTTATTATTTTAAGTTCATTAAATATTATTTCCACTATTAGCCATAAATTAGTACTTTCTATTAGTTTAGCCTTTACGTTAGGGCAATTTTTGATAAAAATTGCAAGGCCACCGCTGGCTCTCCCTACGTCTTTTACTTTAATAGCTTTACTGAAAAAATTTATTGTAAATTCCCCCAAAGACTTAGGTAGCTCTAGCACTTCATTATAAGACCAGGTTTCGCATAAGCATATAACGTTATTCGATAATATTTTGGATTCTGTTTCTGTATCTAGATTATAAAGGTTATTTATCCCATTAATGTTCCAAAATGATATCGAAAAACGTTTCGAGCTATTATTTAATATGTTACTTATATTATTGGAGCATATACTTAAATTGTTGTTTTCCTGGCCGGCTGCAGGACGTGTTGCTTGGATCGTATGGGCTACGCTTCTGCTTGTGGTGTCTGTAGACTCGGAAAAAACGGAACTGCTTCCTTTGCTGCTTGACTGGTTGGCGGGAGGCCTGTCGGTGCGGAGTGTTGCTTCTTTAATTTCGGAGTTTGATCCTTATTGGGCGTGTCTTCTGATGACTGCCTGTTTCTTTTCTGCTGTATGGTTTTTTTTGTTTCGACTATCAGTCTATTATTTTTAATATAGGCATGTTTTCCATCTTTTCTGGCTTTTTTCATTTCTTCGATCAGAATCCTCCGATTTGATTGCTCATTATAAGTTAAATCTTTGTTGATGTACAGATTTGTGCCTTTTAGTTCAGTTCTTTTAGAGAATATATTATCCCTAATTCGTTTGGTTGTCAGTTTAACCAAGACGGGCCTTGCTGAGCTTCTTATTTGCCCTATGCGGTGTGCGTCTTCAATGTCGGTGAGTCTAATGACAACATGCAACGTATCGCAAAAAATCTTTAAAATGTTTGCCTCTAATTCTTCTTTACTAGTTTCGTTTTCAATGTGGCCTAAGAGTATAATATTTTTGCTTTTTATACTTTTTTCAAGATTGTCAATGTGTTTGGCTTGTGTGACGATTTTTGCTTCAAGTTCAGATATTTTTTCGTTGTATGTGCTCATTGTTAATGACAACGTACTAACCTGCCGTTGTGTTTGATCTATTTGGGAGTGTATTGAGTCCAGGATATTTATTTTATCAAGTATTTTATTAATTTTATCCTCCATGCTGATCCTGACCTTGTAATGAGGTTAGGATTTTTATGAATAGATTTGTTGAGTAGAACGTTTATATTTTCTAAAAAAGAAAGAAAAATTCACTCTGCCAAATCACAATCACTATTATTTATGACTATTTGCATTTAATTTCGATTTTGTACAGGTATACTTTGAAAAAATTTGCTGTGAAAAAATCGCACGTGTTAACTTTTTAACAACAGTGTTGCCAATCACTATATTGAAAAATCAGATATTAATTTATTAAAACAACGAAAGAAAAAATCTAGATATTCCCGTGACAATATACATAATGTTATGTAAGTTCATAGTTTGATAAAGAGAATTGAATGGTTATAATCTGAAATATATTCGTATGTATTATAACAAGTGATATGATTATCATCGATGATATTCTCGAGTGAAACCGAGTTGCAGATTTCACGAGTCCGAAGGACGAGTGAAATGTACTGCTTCGGTTTCACGAGCAATATCTTCAATTATTAATTATATCACGAGCTTATATTTAATGACAGAATATAATGAATTTTTATGATACATTGTGCGTACTGGTAACCTAACTTTTCATATATTGCTTTACAACATTGTTAATTATTATTATCGTTGTTGATATCAAAAACGATTACCGCACATTTTTATACTCAAAATTAACTGTCAATGTTGAAAATAAAGAAAACAAATCCCCTAGTAACGAATATAAATAAGGTGATAATTTCTTTGTTTTTTATCATCGCTGTGATAGACATGTAACTAGGGAGATTCTGAATGTTGATTGGCGGGAAACATTTCCTAATGAATTATATTCTCTGTAAAATATGTCAAGTTGTAAAAGTTATGGGACTGTAAAGTCGACCAATTACGCACCAGCTTCTTATTAAGTTAAAATCTAACTATATACCTATAACTAGGGTAACCAGGCGTCCCGGTTTTCCGGGACTCGTCCCTGTTTTGAGTTGTATGTCCCGGTGTTCCAATGACCATCTTCGGGACACGTAATTGTCCCGGTTTTCATACCCGACTCCAAATTTATTACTTATATCGTCTATCGATGTTTGTAATATTTTTTTTACTAAATTATTAATTGTTTTATATATTCTAATTTTATTCCTTGCTTCTAAGCATATCGCAAATTAGGCTAGTGTGCAATGAGCGCGGACGTGTGATTCACAATAATTTTGTGAAAGTCTGTGGTACTGTGCTTACGAAAAGTACGGGTTTTGGGGTGTTTTTACTTTAAAGAACATATTAAATTATTATTAGTATTATTTTTATTTAAGTCAACAATCCGTTAAATATATTCTCCTTTCTAAAATGTTCAGAGATCTGGCAATTTATTTTTATACATGTGTAACGGAGGGTGCGTAGGGTGTAGTGAAAAGCACCTCGTTGACGTACTGAATTAAAGCGCAGACAGCCACAGTAAGAATATAAATAAAGTTATACTTACCTGTGTCACTACGCTGGCCTGTGCTGACACTGGAAAGGAGTTGACGGGGTTGATGCACAATTAATTTAAGTAATTTTTTGAAGAACAATAAATTATAGTTAAAATTTAGAACTAATATTACACAAAATTAAATAGTATGACTAAGTTAAACCAAATTATAATAGAAATAATTGTAAGAACTATATGACTGTTCGCCTCCACGATCGGGCTGAGAATCCCTCTCGATTGTGGATACGAACACTTCCTAGGCTAGTTCAATTGACCACGTAAACACTTTTACTGGTAATATTCCGCTTTTCTCCAATATTCGACAAAATATTGAGCGGAAGATCGCCAGCCGCATGTCAGCAGTTTGCAACAGTCACGGCGTTCGTTCGAAGGAAATACTGAATTACAAAAATTTAGAGTTCACGCACGTGGCTGTTACATTGCCTCCCCCTTTAAACTCGACTATAATAAAAGAATTATAGTTGAGTCTAGCGAAGTCAATTGAACTACCCTTGGACTGCAACTAAACTAACTTACAACTACGAACATATTATCGGGCTAGGCTACGGGCTGTCGCAGAACGTCTGTGTCGGCTGGCGGACCACTGGCGTACGGGGGTGGTTGGGACGCAACCTGCTGCAAGCCTGGGTATAACGATACCGATGAACCGATGTTCGGTAGGGACGTTGCAAGAGATTCCGGGGCCGTAGAGTTCATGGCACTGGATTCCCGTTGATGTATCAGGTTCACCAGGTATCGGGTTGTCATGGCGTCCCACAGGCTGGCCAGGAAAAACCACCTGCGTTGCGGTTGGTTGTTGGCTGCTCTCCTCAAACTAAAAAAATTCAAAACACGGATGCGACGTACCTTAAGACGTGGTACAGCGTGTATAGGAGCATGAATACTGAGAATAAATTCCCAGTATACGACAGGAATCCCCACACTTCAGCGGCGGCAGTCCAAGCCATTTTGGCAAACTCATATTTGCTAAATACATCGGGTAGATGAAAGTCTTGTCCGTCGGTCCTTGCTCCTATCACTCGTCGCGTCATGATGTTTGTCAAGGCACGTCGTTCGTTTGGGAAGAGCAGCGTTTGCTGGAATGCATCCATGTCTTGCTGGGTGTATAGACCATGGGCGCTGATAGGGGCAATCTTTGTCATAGGGACAGTCTCGCTAGGATCGTTGGCGTCGAGGACTATGGGATCTGGTTATGTGCGACGCAGGTCCTGGTCAATTTCAAACCACTTGCCCTCTAGGTGGTACATTACAGCCAGTTGGTTCCTACAGTCGACCTGCGTGCCATGATCTCGAATTATGTGAGTGATGGGTGCCATGAACTTGCTTTCATTCTTATACATAATCGGCAGCTCTTGGTAGCAGAATGAGGTTTTTCTAAAGTCTACAATTCGTGGGCTACATTTAATTACATATAAAACCTCACCCATTACTCTCCCCATGTGTCCTGCCGCTTCCTTCACCAGGCCGCTCACGATGTCTGGGTTTTCGAGGGCCAACATGATACGATTTTTAAGGATGTTTTCTTTCAGGTGACATCTTTTTAAGATGGCGTCATAAACAAGGTCCTTAGTATGTTGTTTGAAAGCTATTTCCAAAAATAGCAGCTTACTAAGGACTTGAGCCATCACGTCTGTGTTCTGGTTCACTCTTCGAGATTTCCGGAAGTAGAAACCAAGAGAGGATTCGGTGATAATCAACAGGCGGTTCTGCTCGGTGCGCCAAGCTGGTCGAGTCGAAGTGCAAAAACCGTATCATGGGCCTCGACGACGATGTATTTCGTTTCGGTCTTGTTTACCGTGAGGATGTTGGCGGTCCCTTCATACAGGACGTCGAGTCCCTCAGCAGAGCATCAGTCATTGACATTAGCGTTCCACACCACCTCACCAGCCATGTCGTCGAAGCAGTAGAGGTCCGTATAAGAGCACACGGTTCCTGACCGTAGCTTGACCGTATTTTCTTCGACGTCGGCTATGGCGGTATAATCGGACAGTCTTATGGTAATGGCTGCGCTGACGACTACATCTTCGTACGTGATGCCCTGCTGAGTGAAGCGTACCCCGGAACATTTTCCACTTGCTTGCAGGTGGCCTGCGATGGTGGTCGAGAGCTCGGTCGTGCCGTTCTGGATTAGGCCAGACACAATACCGGCCCCTAATCCTGTTAAGTCTAGGCGTTCAAAGCGATGAGCTTCCAGGCAGCGTTCTGCCTTTACGGGGTGCACGTACCGGGCTAGGCCACCTGAAACTGCACTGGTATGCGAGTGCATACCACAGTGCTCAATTAATTGTTGCACTGTTATCAAGCAATTGTACACATGGACTTCGGCGTATCGTCTTTCCTGAACTAATTGGATCTTCGTGGTCATCTCCGTCGAATCCTTCTTCGGGTCCCTGCATGGCTGTACGTCCATCAACGAAATTTTTGATATCTCTACATCCGGGTTCGCACAGTCGAAGGCAATTAGTTCAGCACGTCGCCAACATATCAAACTTAATACCAACAATATAAAACACTTAAAATACATCTTAGATTTAAATGTTCTTTTTAAATTCGATTCGGACGAATCCACGGGTGGTCAGAGACGGCTCCGCGGCTTCGAGTTGCGTAGTGGGGTAGCGGCGGAGGCGTATCTTCCTCGACCGTCGAGTATGTCTCAGTGGTTGTCGTGGAATCCAAGGTGGTGTTGGTGGATGGTCGAGATGTTCCAGTACCTAGGGTGGTATTTCGGTTAGAATTACTCTCTGAAACTATAGAATTGTTAGTTTCCTCGTGCCTACTTAATTCCGAATCCGGTAACGTTTCTTTTTGCCTTTCTGCCCAAGGGATAATAGGGGTTATACCCTCTTGTCCGGCTAATTCAGTAGTCTTGGACGCGTCATCGTGATCTACTAAGGGTAGGGAGATTAAATCATGAGTAGTCATGTAACAAGGTTTAATTCTGTTTACATGTACTGTCATCTGTCTACGGCCAAAAATTTCTTTGATAATTGCATTTACATCCCGCAGCTCAATTATGCGATACGGCCCTGTCCACTTCTTTGCAAGCTTTGCACTAGTGCCGACCTTCACACTCGGTGTAAACAAATAAACAGAATCTCGTACTTTGAGAGTAACATCAGCACTTTTTTTATTAAAAGTACGATGTACCCTATCGATATTTTTGTCTAATTGTTCTCGTGCTCTAGTGTGTGCAATTTTTAATCTTTGGATCATTTCGCTCGCATAATTGATATCCACGTCATAACGAGTTTTTAAAGGTTAAATATTTCATCGAACGGTAACTCTATATCGCGGCCATACATTAGGTAGAATGGAGGTTCTCCTACCATTGAATGAAAATTACTACAAAATGCTGAAACGGCAAATGGTAGCCATTCATCCCAATCGGTATTTTAAATGGCACAAAATTGACCCCTGTGGTGCACTCTCCACGCCAACAATGAGTGCCCGTGAGGTGACGCCTGGTAAGCGCCCGCACGGTAAAAATATTTCATCATTACCGATATCTGTACAAAAGCAGATTGGCACACCCAGCAATGGGTAATAAGCCGTGATGATATATTTATATTTATTTTATTTATTTATATTGATATAATGCGACAAAATATCCTTTAACGTTCGATGACTACGTTCTAGACTCGCGTTAGTCTGTGGTCTAAAAGCTGTCGTGTGTAATCGTTCAATGTTCAGTATGTTACAAATTTCTTTCATCAACTTCGAAATGAAATTTGTACCAAGGTCAGTAAGTAACTGTCTGGGTGTACCATGTCGTAAAATTATGCCTTTTACAAATGTTTTGGCAACGGTAAGGGCTGTTTGATCTTTTATAGGAAATGCCTCAAGATAACGTGTAGCTGCATCTAAGATGTATTTATTTCCTGAGTCAGTCGTTACTAGCGGACCAACTACATCCATCGCAATACGTTCAAATGGGCGACTGGCAGGTTTAAATTTTTTCAAAGGCGTGGGCTTTAAATGAGGAGACATTTTCCTTTGTGCGCACGATACACATTTCTTTACATACATTTTTACATCAGAACGGAGTTTTGGTAAAAGAACCGCGAATTTACTCTTTCAAATGTTTTCTTCGTCCCGCAGTGGCCTGAAAGAGGTGAATCGTGGCAAGCCTTTAGAATAAATTTTCTAAATTTAGCGGGCACTACCAGTCGGTCTTCATAACGTTCATCGTCCGATTTACGGTACACTAAACCATCATCGTCTAAATAAAAATCACAGTCCGTTTCGCCATTAATTTTATCTAGATACGTCATAATCTGCGTGTCATTCCTCTGCTCAGATTTCATGACGTCACGATCCCATATCACCGGCTCGCATTGTTTGTGATGAAACATGATACGAGAGAGAGCGTCTGCATTGGAATGTTTCTTACCGGGGCGATAATGGATTTCAAAATCATGCTCCGATAAGAGTAAGGACCATCTAATCAATCTATTTGATGGTTCGGAAGTATTCATTAACCATTTAAGAGGCTGATGATCGGTATAAGCTATGAACTTCCGACCATACAAATAATCACGAAAATGTTTTATGCTCCATACCAGGGCAAGACACTCTCTTTCGGTCGTGCTATAGTTACGTTCTACCGCAGCGAGTTGGCGACTCGCGTACGCTACGGGCATCTCATGACCATCATACTCTTGACATAACACAGCACCTATGGCGTAAGCTGAAGCGTCGGGGCATAAAATAAATGGTTTTTGAAAATTCGGGTATTTTAGAATAGGCGATTTTAACAACAAATCTCTCAAACTATTAAATGCGGTGTCTGCTTCGATCGACCAAGAAAATTTATTGTTTTTCTTTGTCAAACTTGTTAACGGTTGAGCTAATTTTGCAAAATTTGGAATAAAACGTCTATAAAATCCAATTAAGCCTAAAAATTAACTAATTTCTGTGACGCCACGCGGTACAGGAAATTGTTCTACTACATTTATTTTATCTGAATCAGGTTTCACACCATCTTTACTCACAATATGTCCCAGATATTTTGTTTCACTCATCATAAATTTACATTTATCGGGATTTAAAATAAGATTTGCATCTCGAAGTCGATCAAATATAAGTTCTAATTTTCCCATATGTTCCTCTAAATTATCGGAGCTGAAACAAATAATATCGTCGAGATATACAAAACAGTGAGTAACTGTTAATCCAGACAAAACAGTGTTCATTAGTCGTTGCCATGTGCTCGGGCTGTTGATTAGTCCAAAGGGCATTTGATTACATTCAAAATGGCCCCAAGGTACAGAAAAAACTGTCTTTTCTATATCTCGCGGGTCCATCTCTACTGCCAGTAGCCTTTTGTTAAATCTAAAGTAGTAAAACGGACGGCATTACCAAGTTGATCTAGGGTGTCTTGTAAATTTGGAATAGGAAAATAATCACGTTTTGTAATTTTGTTCAATTCTCGATAATTAATACAAATCCTAAATGAACTTTCACTGTTACTCAATTTCTTTTCTACTAAGACTACTGGGGCGGAGTAAGGACTAATCGATGGTTGAATAATATTATTCTCGAGCATTTCGTCCACGAGTTCTTTCATAATTTTGCGGCGACTAAAAGGTACGCGATAAGGGGTGCGCGCCACAGTGTGGTCTTACTTAGCGGTGCGTTCTTCGGTTTGAATACGTCAGCATATTTATTTAAAAAAAAAATTGAAATTTGTCCCGTTCCAAATCTGATAAATGATCTAAATTAAATTTATGCTGACTAGTTGTATTCACGGTATTAATATTTTTACAGTTTCGTGCCTCAACTTCTAGTTGCTCTTCCGCTTTTACAGCCAAACCGATCGGTGTTCGGTTTGCTATAACTACATCTTCATTATTGACATTTAGAATGTTAACAAAGGTCTTATTTTTTAAAAAAATTTCGAAAAATAGTTCGTGCAACTAGAATACCGGGCATGTCGAGGTCACCCGGCTCTACTACATATGTCATATCAGACATCCGCTGATCAAGCGCGAGTTCAATAACAGCGTTGTGTTTTGCGGGAATTTTGACTGTGCCTCTAACACGTACAACAAAATTTTTATTTAAGTTAAGAGTGTCAGTACACGCCGCATCATCACTACTTGTGATATGCGCCTCTGTACTACAGTCTTCGGTCAGTGCTCTCAAATTTAAATTTGGCGGTACAGGATCCGGACAGGGTTGATTACAATTTTGTTCATCAACAATATTGCAATCCGCGTTACTAACAAATTGATCCTGGGTTCCAAATAAATTATTTGAGCCTACTAATTTTCTACTCTTATCTTCTGCTTTGTCAGCAGAGATAACGTTTACATTCTCGCTTACATTATCACTGTTCCTTGAAAACTCTGACACAGATAAAACTTCGTTATTAATTTTGAATCGATTTTTTCCAAAAATGCAGATCATCGGGACATACGATAAAACGATGTACTAAATTTCCAGAACCCGCTACTAATTCAACACTAGTAACTCCATTACTAGTCAATTGGTTCCCAGAAACGTCTACTAGTACATCATCTGAGGGTGAGATAGACAAATTTAGTTTCTCAGCTACACTACGTTTCAAAAGAGATACGGCAGCACCCGAATCTATGAGAAACGTACTTTCGATCTCGTTAATTTTGAACTTTATAAATTTTGTTTTATCTGTATCAGGGTCAGCGACCCGTGAAACAATGAAGCGACGTTTATTTAAACTGCCTGACGTTGGGCCGCGGTCGAGACAGTCTTTCAATTTAAAGGACACGCTTTGTCATCTGCGCGATGACGTACCTTAACGCAGTTGTAACATAACACTTGCTTTTCTTTCGGACTCTTCTTAGATATGTGGTCGGTACTACCACAATTAAAGCAACGACCCCTCATATTGTGGTATCGTTGGTCAGTGCGTAAAACTGCATTTTTCTTTGGCGGTGACTTTTGAAAAGGACGCGACGGTGTAGATGTTGGTTTTGCGTGGTGTTGTGGAGCAGTGACCGCACGAACATGAGCCTTATGAGCATCTGCTTTAGTTTCTAAACGAGCTAAAACCTCCTCGCAGTGCTCCGCGTAAGGCAACGCCTCCTCTACAGTTTCAAAATGTTTAATTCTACTAATTTCGTTTGCCAATTTGGTATCGAGACCCTCAAAAAATTGCTTTATCATCATGGTTTCACGTTTAATGCGATTGCGTAAACTTGTCAGGTCTTTGTCATCTGACGCCGGAAAAAGTTTAGCTGCCGCAATTTCTAATCTTAAAGCAAATTTTTGGATTGACTCATCTTTTTTTTGAAAAATTTTGAAAAAATCCTTTTCAGCTATTGAAAAATCGATCTTTTTTCCAAAAAGTTTTACAAGCCATTCGCGCATTTCTTTCATGGTGGTTTGTCTTTTGTCTGCCGGCAGTGAATAAAAACAATTTTGGGGTTCACCCTTTAATTTTAACTTTATCGCTGTAACTACCTGACTATCTGTCCATATGTAACAGTCTGCCACTGTCGCAACGTTATCAAGGAAAGCTTCTAGGTCAAGTCCACCGGAATAGGTATCAATGCTTTTAAGGGCGGACATGGATGTAGGGTCGGTAAAAGCTTGCTTCGCTGATGGTGAACTTGTTTGGGCCGGTTGTTCGTTCGAGGATGATGGAATGTACTGCTTAGGTAGCGGTAAATTTGAAAGGTGGTATGAAAACGGTGCGAGATGAATGTCCAATGGGGGTACACGTGATGGACCAGGCTGCGCGGTATAATAGGGATAATAATAGGGATCCATGGCGACATTTGTAACTGGAGGAGCGGTCGGATTCTCAGCCGTTGCCGTTGTTGTTGTGGTTGTAAATACAACCGTCGTAGTTACAGGAGGGGTTTGTATAGTAGTCGTACTTGTCGTTGTGAGTGTATCGTTTAGGTCAACCATATTTACAGTTTTTGTTTTAGTCTTAAATTAATTCAGTCGATCACGTTATATCTAGTAAGCCCTAATTAGCCCTTTACTAGATCCTACTAGACTGCGCCAATTGTAACGGAGGGTGCGTAGGGTGTAGTGAAAAGCACCCTCGTTGACGTACTGAATTAAAGCGCAGACAGCCAAAGTAAGAATATAAATAAAGTTATACTTACCTGTGTCACTACGCTGGCCTGTGCTGACACTGGAAAGGAGTTGACGGGGTTGATGCACAATTAATTTAAGTAATTTTTTGAAGAAAAATAAATTATATTTAAAATTTAGAACTAATGTTACACAAAATTAAATAGTATGACTAAGTTAAACCAAATTATAATAGAAATAATTGTAAGAACTATACGACTGTTCGCCTCCACGATCGGGCTGAGAATCCCTCTCGATTGTGTATACGAACACTTCCTAGGCTAGTTCAATTGACCACGTAAACACTTTTCAATATTCGACAAAATATTGAGCGGAAGATCGCCAGCCGCATGTCAGCAGTTTGCAACAGTCACGGCGTTCGTTCGAAGGAAATACTGAATTACAAAAATTTAAAGTTCACGCACGTGGCTGTTACACATGAAAGGTGAAAAACAAGCAGCTTTACAACCCTTCAAAAAATTAAAAGGCATTTGACCTTGAATGATACATTGCCTTACCAATAAAAGTTTTGGTACACGAGCCGCTACTGGTTTTACAATCTTCTGAAAAATGTCCCGGTTTTGCAATGTATAAATCTGGTCACCCTAGCTATAACTATCTATTTTCCTCCCAGTTTAGCTGTCCTCTTCTACGATCCTACCACGGCGACGTCACATATCCCTTCCCCAAATTTTTAATACTTGTTTTCTCATAAACTACAAATAATTAATCGATTGAAAAAAAAATATCGGTATTTATTTTTTTGTATTATATTTTATTGTATGTATATAAAAATCAAAAAACAATAAAAGAAAAGCAGTATATAAAATTTCTTTTTTATTTATTTTGTTACAATTTACAAAAGAAAATGTACTTTTATAACCCCCAAAAGCGCGTAAATGGAATTTGGAATCGAAAACCATACAATCATACAAAACAGAGGCAAGGGCACAACTTCGCCCATCGCCCATACAGTCGCCCGCCTTGCCGCTCATCCCTTGTCAATAGTTCCTACCTACTCCTACTGTTCTTTTCCTACGTGCCAGCCAGGCACTCAGGCAGTAAGGTTATATAGCTTATCGCTCGCTGTTGTAGATTGGCTCTTGCCGTACGTTGTCCTGGCTGTCAGGGGAATAATTTGGTGCAGCGCTGGCTTGTTTCTGCAGTTCTAAATTTAAAAATGCAGCTCTAAATTCAATTTATGCAGTTACTTTCACTTTTTTATGTATTACTTATTATTCAAATGTGTACATGGAACAAAAATTACAAAATATATTTTTAATTATTAAAACGAGCGTTTCCCGCAACACATCCGGGTATTGTAAATTGTGTTGTAGTGCATAGTTTCTGCCTTTTTGGTGTATTCTAAAACTTTTTCGTTCAAATTTAGAGGCCGTTAAGATTTAAATTTTTTATTCGCATTTGCTATTCTGTAATACAAAATTTAGCAGTCCGTTAATTTTTATATTTTTAACGGGTCCATTAAAAAGTGACATAAAGTGAGAAACGGAATAAACAAGAACGCTTGCCTTTGATAAATTTATCGCAGATTTTTGAATTAAAAAGTTTCATGTCAGCTGCATTTTTGAAAGGTATGACAATTAATTTATTTAATTGACACATTTTTGAAATACAAAGGTCTCTGTAAAAATATCTAGCTGGTTACAAAGAATTACCAAACAACAAAAAACATTATTAATTGAGTTTATGGAACAAAATAGATGTTTAGTTGACAGTAAAATTCAAAAGCCGGAAAATTTTAATTCTTTTGTTTTTCTTAAAAAAAATGGCACAACTAACAGATTTGTTAAATAAAGTAATATTAGAACAAACTGCAAAATGACACAAAATAAGATATAACCAAACACACCAAATTTTTATTAATATGTATATATTGAGCTGGTTTTCTCAGAATTTAAAACTAAAGCATAGTAAAGCTAGAGATAGTAAATATGATTTAAATTTTACTGGAGGAGAGAAAGATCACTAACACCTCTCAGTCGTCGTTGATTTGCTCGTAAATCTCTCTTTTGAAAAATATAAATCGCATATAAAATACTAGAAATTAATATATACTTACTGTAGCTGTGCATGTTCTAGGTCTCTAATTAATATTATTTGATTTAAATTTTTTTAATCCATGTTCGTATAATCTTCAAATATCGAAATTAAAAAAAATTAATATGTACACTTGACTAGCTGTTAAAATGTCAAAATTTAACGGGTTATTTTAACGGAAACTTTTAAATTTTAACGAAAATTTTTTGTTCGCATTTGCTATTCTGTAATACAAAATTTAGCAGTCCGTTAATTTTTATATTTTTAACGGGTCCATTAAAAAGTGAAATGAAGTGAGAAACAGAATAAACAAAAACGCTTGTCTTTGATAAATTTATCGCAGATTTTTGAATTAAAAAGTTTCTTGTCAGCTGCATTTTTGAAAGGTATGACAATTAATTTATTTAATTGACACATTTTTGAAATACAAAGGTGTCTGTAAAAATGTCTAGCTGTTTACAAAGAATTACCAAACAACAAAAAATTAATATGTACACTTGACTAGCTGTTAAAATGTCAAAATTTAACGGGTTATTTTAACGGAAACTTTTAAATTTTAACGAATAGGAAAATAATAACTTTAGAGGCCGTTAATTTAATGTTAAAATTGACAGAAAATATGTCAAATTTTAACGGAAATGTAGTTGCAGAAAATGTCAACGTCAAATGTCAAATTAGAAGTTTGTTATTAACATGTGACAAACTAATGCCTACTTTTATTTATCTAAATAACAAAAATTAACGAAGGTGATGGAAAACTGTTTTTCTATTGGCTGTGAATGACGTAATATATGTGCTTCTACGAAACAGGAGTGGGGGGTTGTTTTTCACGACTAATTTTGGCGCCAAACTTTTAATTTAATTATTTACGAAAATAACAAATTATTTAAAAAATAATTATTAATAAGAAAAATATTGCATAAATTTTCATTTCAAATACTTTTTGAAAAATGTGATACAGGCTCATTTGTTTTATTGCTTATTTTGTCGCCTCTGTTCTAAGACCCACAAGCCGTCATTATTGCTATATTTACAAAACAACTTCATTATTAAAACTTACATTTTTTCATGAATAGATAGAACACAAAATACGTAATCGAATGAGTTATTTTCCAAAAGGATCTTTTTACTTTCGTAACGTCCGATTTTTTTTTTTCAACATATAAGCGCTTGGCGCTCTCAGTCCTACAGAATACCAGAATATAGTCATTTGCCTCTCGCTGTAACGTCACGAAGTAGGAAGTAAGCATAAACAAGCCAATGCCTACAATAATTAATAAAAATTTACATTTTAGTGAAAATGATTATTGGGAACTAACTATAATTTTTTTGTATTTATAGTAAGAATAACCAAACCAATTTCTATGGAAATTTCTAAAAAAATTACTTCGTATTTTTAAGTTAAAGATCGGCATATAAATTTAATATATAAAACTAAATTAAACGTATATAGTTGTTATTCACTTCAATTTTTCAATGGGGACTTTTCGGACGCCATCTAGTGAGTAAAAAAGTATTTAATAAGTAGTTATGTAGTGAGCAAGATTTAGCTCTTCAGTTTGCCATTTATCAATCATGTGATCCACCACGTGATCACAACAATTGTTCTTTGAAAGGAAACATAAACATGTCAGACTGAATACATTTTTATATAATTATTTAAGTATATGTTCTACTCAGTGCATACCTTTCAATAAATTCATGTTTATTTCCACTTTTCTTGAAATCCCGGCATTCTAACCATCTCTTCAACTGTAAAACGGAATGGTTTTCAATGTTTTTAAACACAAATCGCACCTCCGATACATCATCTTGTGTTAAACTCATTATATATTTGTGAATTTGTTTTTTAGTAATATTTCAAATTCCAAGGATCACTTCACTTTAGTACAAGAGATAATTAATAACAGGCACTACATAAAATAACATAACCAAACTTTGCTGACTAAATAACAAACAAAATTATGGATCAACGTGGCGAAGTGCTGAAGGGAAGAGCATTTGATCGACTCGGTCATGGTATATCACCTCTCTCTTTCTAAAAATTTGTTGTTCTTTTCTAAATTGTGTGGAGGGAGGTCCGCCGCCGATCCGCCGCGTGTGACGTCAAATTTATAAGTCCCCATTTTCTATGGAGTCACCGATTTCATTATAGTTTATCTATCCACCGCTAGATCTACTCATAGCGCCACTTCCCTATACTTCACGAAAATACTTACCGAATTTGATTTAATTACAAATATCTTCTGTATTAAACGATAAATATTTAAAATACTTATCTGAAAAAATTAGAAATGTGTACAGTACGTAAGAGTAAAAAAAATGAGAAATAGAACTTCACACACTTTAGAAAAAAAATCTGATGTGGACAACACACGACTTCCTTGTACGCAAGACTAATATGAAGCATAGACTCAATTATAAAATTGCACGTGTTTGACGTAATTTGACATTAACATCAATTTTTATTTTTTTTGTTATTTTTTGTCCTAATCCATAGCAAGCTTCATTACAAAAACCAAAAAGTATATAAGTTTTAAATTTACATATCTCGCTTATACAAAGGGCTAATTTAATAATACTTGATGTGCTAGACGCAGAATTTAGTTCTCTAAAACTCTTATTTGATGCATTTATTTCTAAAATCAAAATGAAACCATTTTATTCAAGAAAAACTGTTAACAACTTCAGGTAATATATCACTTCCGGTTAGCCTGTTTTAACCAAAATCTGCTATGTTATTCCAATTGATATAGAAGCCCTATATACTAAATTTGAAAAGTTTTGGATTATATTTTAATATAGTTTTTCATTATAATCTATTATAGGCTTCAAATAAAGTACCATTTCTGGAAATTATGTAATGACCAAAAAAAGAGGTGCACAACTAGATGTTATAGAAGTCCTAAATACAAAATTTCAACTTTCTACGGCTTACCGTTTTTGAGTTATGCGAGATACATACGCACGTACGAACGTACAGACGTCACGACGAAATTAGTCAAAATGGATTCAGGGATGGTCAAAATGGATATTTCCGTTGAAATCTGAAAACCGAAATTTTTCGCGATTACAATACTTCCTTTACTTAAGGAAGTAAAAATAAAATTTAACATTTTTTTTAAGTATGTTTAATTTTCGTTTTTTTTTTATATGTTATGTATGTAAGATTCACTTTTCGACTGGGCGCTACTGGTTTAGAAGCGCTGGCTTAAGGCAAAAACACTTGACATTCTTAAACACAATAACAACCCCCGACCCTTGCATGGCCAGGGCAGTTAGTTGTTGTGTGCTAGCAGTGCTATACAGATGTGGTGTGGGTGAAACTGTGAAAGTGTCCATAAGAAAAGATTAGCTGCTTGCAGTAATTATAGGTGAGTGGTAGAACTCGCTGTCATTCTAATTATTATACAGGTATAGTTTGGTGTGGATCACCAAATGCTTGATTGATATGTTATACACTGCTTGTGTATTTGATATGCATGGTATATGTGAAGTATACATTTGTATTATTTGTTTGTGGCCGCAAACGTAGTAGTTTCCTAATTAATTATCCGAAGAGTTGTCTGGGACAACTCTGGGTCCATGGAGCTTTATGCTTCGAGGAGTGACGACACCAAATGAGGGGCTGAGACACACGATAACGTCTGGGACGTTAAGTATAAACCTGGGGTTTATCATGATAGGTCTGGGACCTATAAACGTGTGATCGTAAGCTAAACTCTCATAACGGGTCTGGGACCCATTGACCTCTGGGAGGTCGAGTTCTGGGAACTCACATGTCTGGGACATGCACATGAGAGGCTGAGATCCACGAGAACGTCTGGGACGTTAAGGATAAACCTGGGGTTTATCATGATAGGTCTGGGACCTACACTCGTGTGATCGTAAGCTAAACTCTCATTATGGGTCTGGGACCCATTGACCTCTGGGAGGTCAGAGCTCTGGGAGCTCAACATGTCTGGGACATGCGTGTGTGGCTACGGTACCGCTAGTGGCTCAGAAATGATTATTCACGAGAGCCGTATGGATAGGGGTACCGGAAACCACAAGGTGTTAGGCCGCATTTAATATGCGGGGCACCTACCCAAGTCTGGGACTTGGGAGCAACCTTATTCCTGCCCCCCCCCCTCCTGTCTATCTCATTAGATGATAATGCACGCCTGTGATAATTGTTGTAAATTGGAATAACAATGTGTATTTTATCCCACTTAGGGGAACGCGTCGTAGAGGGCCAGTCCGTCGCTGACAAAGTTGCGTGTGTGGGAAAAGACGCCGATAACAGGTCAAAAAGGAAAGTGAATTGTATATATTAGATTATTGCATGTAATATCGCCCATATATTCTAGTTAAGTAATAAATGAAAAAGATTAATAAAAATTAGTAAAAACCATAGCTTTTATCTCAGAAAGTGGGATCTGAATCAGGATCACTTTGGGCATTGTTTAAACAAAAGACATATTTTGTTATTGAAAAATATACAATTCACAAAACTTTGACGTTATCGTTGTCTTCATATATGTTGTTTATCTTGCACCCCTTCTAGGAATGTATAATGTTTTATGTCTGTAAAAAGTTTACACTGCGTAAAGCTGGATTTATAATGAAGTAACGCAAAACGTAACGCAGTTGCAGTAAAGTAGAAAGTAAAGCAAGCGAACTAACTGATTTATATTGAACGCAGAAAGTCTCACTGCTAGCCAATCAGAATATGCAAAAATTTCGGCATCTTTCGTTCAACTTCGATATATCTTGTTTGAGCTTCGGCACTAGCTGGCAATCTTATAAGCTTTTTATAGGTTTTTGTTGAGCATATAGAAAATAACAAACAATATTTATAAAATGACGTTTATTTACACTTTTAGTAGCATGTACACATTCATCACACTAATATTAACATCGAGGTCTTTTGTCTATAATAATAGCGTTTGTCAAAATCGGGTTGATGAAAGTCGTGCTTGAATTTTGCTGCCCCTATAAATCTGCCGGCCTGAGCTTTAGCCCGGTCAGCCCCTACGTAAATATAGGTTTAACAGTAGTTGTGCATGTTGTCGTTTCAGTAGTTGTAGTTGCCGGTCTTCATTCTCTTCTACGAATACATTGCACTCAAATGATGACATGCTGCTCGACTACATCGACTGTTCTTCCATTTCCACTTGTACTTCTAATGGAGGCATAGAAGAACAGGATTTATCTCCGATGTCTACATTTCTAAATGGTCTGAACAATAAAAAAAAAATTGCAGTTTGTAATGAGAGAGCATTACTAAAAATATGTAATATTCACTTCCTACTACTGTGGATGTACGGCTCTAAGAAAGACATTTCTTTATAATATTCCCAGTCATTTTCGATAACGTTTGATGCTGCTCCAAACGGATTTTTCATTATTTTGCTTCTTTCTTTCGAGAACCTGTACCTCAGTACTTTCCAACGGCGTTAGACAACTTCAGCTAGAAAATAAACAAGAAACTGTTATTTCAGTACATACATATTCCAAGTAAAATCTAATTTCATTATATATTTATTTTATAATAATTGTTTACTACTAATTAAATAAAATAACATTAAAAACTCACCTGTTGTACTCGTTTTTACCATGTATGTATTACAGCGTTATCAATTTTCTCCCACACTTATTGTTTTTTATTATTGTTTCAAAAATCTTTAGACAATTTATCGTAAAAAAATTAATTTATTTCTACAACTTTAATTATTTTTCTATTCATCTTTATGTCAAACAAACAATTCTGACAGATGTGTCGGTATCGAATATCGGTAAAATAGATTACACCCTCAATCTTAGCGCAATATTTAAAATTCTGACTTCTGATTGGCCAGCGGTAGAGAAGTTTAGGTAAAGCAACGCAGAAAGATGAAAGTTAGCCAAGTCTTGCGTTGCGGCTGTTACGTTACTGCTTACTTTACTTCAATATAAATCATCCATAGCTGTAGTACATGATCATCTTTTTACGTTACCTACTGCGTTCGCGTTACCTCTTACGTTGCGTCATTATAAATCCAGCTTAACACTTAAGAGACATAAATCCATAAGATAAACCCATCGGTCTGACCGTCGCGTCACACGTGCTGAGTAATAAATTTAGTTGAAAATGTCAAACCCTATGAGTGGTACTTGACTCAGTTGTTTAGGTCGAGCGGAACTAATAGACACTGTTCAGTTTTGAGTAACGAAAAATGCATCCTAAAACTGTCAACCCGAAAGGCTCATAAATTTAAGTAATACATTTGTTTAATTGTGTCTGCTCCTCATTTGCCTCACCCTGTATAGATTTATTAGAATATTTCACATCGGACATAAACAATAATACTTTATCAATGCAATTATTAAATTTATAGTATCCGTTTGGATATTACAATAGTGGTTGTAATTGCAAATCTTGTAGGTGTCGATTTTATTGTAAAACTAAATTAAGAAAGAAGCAGCGTTGTTCACTCCTGTTATACCGAACCAGAGAATGATCTACAAGTAATGTTAAAACTAAATTTTGAAGGCAAAATTTACTGACATTGTTAAATAAACACATTATAATTGTTTTATTTAAAATTTAACTGAAATAAAGTGTACTAAATCGGAATTAATGTACAGGATAATAAACTCATAATATATCACCCCTGTCGCATATCAAAACATGATGAAAAAGTAAAAGAAGTGATTAAATAATTATTTGGTAATTACATTATTATGGGGTCTCGTGACCGCGTGCCTGAATGTCTGGTCGCGAATCTGGTTAACCGGATTCGATCCCGACCGACGCCAAATATTTCGAAATTTAAATGGCACAGAATTGACGCCTGTGGTGCGCTCTACACGCCAGCAATGAGTGCCTGTGAGGTGACGCCTGGTAAGCGCCCCTTACGGTGCAGGTATGTCATCGTCATTACTGAGGTCTGTGTGCAGGGCGGATTGGCGCACCCAGCGGTGGGTAATATTCGTGATGATATATTTATTTTACTTATTTTACTTTATTGAAGATTCATATTCACCATATGCTTCTCATGTTTTATTAGTGAAAATGAAAACGGATGATATGCACCTTTGTATAGATTATCGCTAATTGAATAATGTTACTGTTAAAGATAAATATCTGTTACCGCGAATAGATGATCAGTTTGATCGGTTACGGGGATGTAAATATTTTGACCTTACTTCTAGTTATTATCAGACACCCATCGCGGAGGAATCAAAATTGAAAACAGCGTATGTAGTACCGGATGGACAATATGAATTTAATCGGCTGCCATTCGGTCTTACAAATGCTCCCAGTATTTTTCAGAGAATGATGGATAAGATTTTAGGCACACATAAAAATAATATAGCTATGACGTATATCGATGATATATTAATACCATCTAGGACAATAGAGGAGGGAATCAGATATTTGGAAATAATTTTGAAAATAATGCGAAAGGAAGGGTTAACATTAAATCTTAGTAAATGTGTATTCTTTGCAACATAAATCTATTATTTAGGATTTGAAATTAGCCGTGACGGTATACGGCCAGGTGCAGTAAAAATTAGGGCTGTAAAAGATTTCCCAGTGCCTCAAAATGTACATAATATTAGACAGTTTATCGGATTAACAAATTATTTCCGACAATTTGTAAATAAATACGCCGAAGTAGCACAGCCACTTACAAAATTATTAAAGAAAACGGAAACGTGGAATTGGACAGAGCAGCAACAAAATGCCTTCGAGAAATTAAAACAAAATTTAATTCAACGTCCGATTTTGGCTATTTATAACCCTCAGGGCGAAACAGAAGTACATACCGATGCGAGTAAATTGGGGATAGCAGGTATATTACTCCAAAGGCAGGACAATGGTAGTTTACAGCCTGTCGCATACTATAGTCGGCAAACAAACGGTTGTGAAACAAAATTTCATTCTTATGAACTGGAAACATTGGCAGTAGTTGAAAGCTTAAAGAAATTCCGAGTATATTTAATTGGTATAAATTTCAAGGTTGTAACTGACTGTAATGCCTTAAAAACTGCGTGTTCGAAACGGGATTTATTGCCGCGAATTGCACGCTGGTGGTTAGACCTCCAAGAATTTACATTTACTGTCGAATACCGACCTGGTGCTCGAATGAGTCATGTTGATGCTTTGAGCCGTAATCCGGAAACTACAGAGCAACCGGCGGAAGAAGTACAAATTTTTAAAATAGAAACCGCTGATTGGGTGTTGTCGGCCCAATTAACCGATGAAAAAGTTCGCGAAATCCATAATATACTTTCGAGGCTTCCTGAAACCGAATACGAGAAAAGTATTTATAAAAATTATGCCTTACGCGAGGGGCGAGTATATAGAATAACAACGCGAGGTATTCAGTGTGTGGTACCAAAAGGGTGACGTGTGCAAATTGTCCGCAGTGCACATGATGAAATGGGGCACTTTTCCGTAAAGAAAACATTAAAGAAATTATGTGAAACATACTGGTCTCCAAAGATGATAACGTACGTGCACAAATACATCTCGGCTGTATTTTATGAATTTATAATAAAATACCAGCGGGTAAAATAAGGATATTTGCATTCGACTGAGAAAATTCAATACTTTTTCATACTTTACATATAAATCATTTAGATTCATTTCCGAAATCACTTAAAGATTACACACATTTAATTGTTGTTGTAGATGCTTTCACAAAAATTTGTCTTTGTCAAAGCAGTAAAATCCATCAAAGGTAAAAAGGTTATCAAATAGTTAAATAAATTATTTGAAACATATGGCGTACCTATAAGAATAATATCAGATAGAAGTACGGCTTTCACATCAAAATCATTTTTAAAATATTGTCAAGACACTGGGGTAAAACATGTTAAAAATTCTATGGCTACACCACGAAGTAACGGTCAAGTTGAGCGATTTAATAGAACCCTTTTATCGGCATTGTCAGCTAGTTGCGAAGATGCTGATAAATGGCAAAATTACATAGCAAAAGTACAATTCGCTATGAAAAATATGTACAATAAAAATACAGGTAAAACACTAAGTGAATTATTTTTCGGGTATAAACCGCGTCCATTAATAAATTCATTATTAACTGCGGAAGTACAAGTAGAGCAATCACATTCACGTGATATGAACGCAGAGCGAGAAGAAGTAGCCGCAAAATTATTGTTAGTGTTGCAAAAGAAAGATTCGATAAAAAACGAAAGCCAGCTAGAAAATATAAAGAAAATGATTTAGTAGTATTCGAGAAGCAAATTATTGGCGAAGGCGTTAGTAAGAAATTAAAACCACCATACGCGGGCCCTTTTATAGTAAAGAAAGTATTGCCGAATGACAGATACATAATTTGCGACCTCCCTGGATCAGACAGAAGCCGCCGGGCTATATACGAAAATACAGTGACCGTCAACAAGTTAAAGACGTGGACCTCTCCAGGAGGTATGTCTTCGGACTCGTCGTGTGAACGCGGTGAGACTGATGAAGACTTAGGGTTGGAATCAGAACACAGTTCAAATACTGATAATTAAATTATTTATAAATTTTAAACGCCTCCTCGAGGACGAGGAGATAGTCAGGATAGGCCGACTGTAAGATTCACTTTTCGACTGGGCGCCACTGGTTTAGAAGCGCTGGCTTAAGGCAAAAACACTTGACATTCTTAAACACAATAACAACCCCCGACCCTTGGCTGGTCAGGGCAGTTGCTGTGTGCTAGTAGTCAAATACGGATGTGTGTGAAACTGTGAAAGTGTCCATAAGAAAAGATTAGCTGCTTGCAGTCATTATAGGTGAGTGGTAGAACTCACTGTCATTCTAATTATTATACAGGTATAGTTTGGTGTGGATCACCAAATGCTTGATTGATATGTTATACACTGCTTGTGTATTTGATATGCATGGTATATGTGAAGTATACATTTGTATTATTTGTTTGTGGCCGCAAACGTAGTAGTTTCCTAATTAATTATCCGAAGAGTTGTCTGGGACAACTCTGGGTCCATGGAGCTTTATGCTTCGAGGTGTGACGACACCAAATGAGGGGCTGAGACACGATAACGTCTGGGACGTTAAGTATAAACCTGGGGTTTATCATGATAGGTCTGGGACCTATAAACGTGTGATCGTAAGCTAAACTCTCATAACGGGTCTGGGACCCATTGACCTCTGGGAGGTCGAGTTCTGGGAACTCACATGTCTGGGACATGCACATGAGAGGCTGAGATCCACGAGAACGTCTGGGACGTTAAGGATAAACCTGGGGTTTATCATGATAGGTCTGGGACCTACACTCGTGTGATCGTAAGCTAAACTCTCATTATGGGTCTGGGACCCATTGACCTCTGGGAGGTCAGAGCTCTGGGAGCTCAACATGTCTGGGACATGCGTGTGTGGCTACGGTACCGCTAGTGGCTCAGAAATGATTATTCACGAGAGCCGTATTCCAGCAATTCGTCAATGCACTGGGTGTATACTTTTGCGGATAGGGGTACCGGAAACCACAAGGTGTTAGGCCGCATTTAATATGCGGGGCACCTACCCAAGTCTGGGACTTGGGAGCAACCTTATTCCTGCCCCCCCCCCTCCTGTCTATCTCATTAGATGATAATGCACGCCTGTGATAATTGTTGTAAATTGGAATGACAATGTGTATTTTATCCCACTTAGGGGAACGCGTCGTAGAGGGCCAGTCCGTCGCTGACAAAGTTGCGTGTGTGGGAAAAGTATTCTTCAAAACATATTAAAGTATGATCAAAATTTTATTCCTAATCCTGTTACAAATATTTAGTGCACATTTAATCAAAAAATACGTTTTGAACTGAAGATATATTAAAAATAATATTTAAAATATTATTTTGAGTTAATAAATAAATACAAATATTATTGAAATTATTTTGTGACAAATTATTCCCTTTTTACCTCTCGCTAAGAGAGGAATTGTATTCATGCTAAAAATCGCATATCCAGATTTTAGTGAATAAGCACGTTTTAAGGTCCCTAGAATCCTATTATAATATTTTTACGATGATGTCCGTATGTGTGTGTGTGTGTGCGTGTGCGTGTGCGTGTGCGTGTGTGTGCGTGTGTGTGTGCGTGCGTGTGTGTGTGTGTGCGTGCGTGTGTGTGTGGGTGTGTGTGTGTGTGTGTGTGTGTGTGTGTGTGTATGTTGGATTCACGATAACTCAAATACTATAAGGCTTAAAACATTTTTAACTACGGATTCCTCAATCTGACAATAATGGGAAGAGTTGATTAAGTTTTGGTAACAATTGGACAACCGGAAGTAGTAGTTACAAGAAAAAAATCATCTAAATATTATTTATCGAAAATTTATGTAAATACTTATATTAAAGAATGTTAAATTCTTTATTCGATAAATATAAATTCATTATTATATCTTCTATAGATTTAGAGATAAAGAAATGCATATAAAATAATATGATGTAAAAATTCTCAAATCAAACTACTTCAAGACAAGAAATTCAAATGTTAGTAATTGACACATAAATGTCACTGTCAAAAATATTTGTATGCCGCTGTCAAAAATATTTGTTCATTATTATGAAGATTATGAAAATAAAAAAAAGTCAACAACGTAAAAGAATATACTTAAAAAATAATATAAGAGGAATTTGCGAAAAAATTACGAATATAAAGAATAAGAAAGGGAAAGTAGAAAAAGAAAATTTCTGGATATTGAATACTTATAAAGAAAATGTATGTATTGTACATAATTTATATTAAAATATCCCATAGATTTTGCAAATATACGTGAGAATTATTTTGTAGTGAGACATGAACATACGTATTGTATTTAAAAATATTTTTCGTTTTATGCGTACAACCAGGTAAAATATCTGGCAAAGGTTATGTGCTGGCCACATCAGATTTTTATTTCTGTATATAAAGGAATCGTATTACATTACACAATTGTAAATAAAAAATGAAAAACCGTTTTACTAAGTTTGAATTTCGCGCGCTGGGCTATCATTTCACCTAAAATCTGTAATATTAAATACAACCTAATGTACCAAGTTCGTCTATTAGACTACAGATAGCGCTAGTTACATTAAACCGTGAAAAAAATCACTAGAGTAAATTAACTTTTTGTTGTTCGTTGTCGAATGTGGTGTGTGACGTAACAGGTACTTACAGTGGTCGACAAACTGAGAGAATACAATTATTTCATGTTCGCATAGCTAATATATATATACACTGACCGGCACGAAAAACGGGCCATTTTTTTATTATAAAAAAATGTTGTTACTGCTTTATTATTTTGTAATATCATTACATATTTTTATTATGCGTTTACAGACGACCATTTGGTATTATTAAATGAAAGATTAAAATAGCTAAAAATTGTTTATTTGGAAACAATAAAAATTAAGTCCACATAGGACAACAAACAATAATGGGAAAAAACTTAACAAAAACATAAATGAACGTTAAAAATAAAATCTAATAACGCGTATTGCCCCCGCGGGCAATAAATGAAACCAATATAAGCCTACTAATACATTTTGTTAATTTCGTGATTTCGTTATGACAAGTTAAGAATAGGAATATTGGAGTTAATTAGTGATGTTTTTAGGAGTTGATGATTGATGTGAGGTCGAGGAAGTTCAGTTGACATCTATCAGTAACAACATTTTATAGAAATTACTGTCCTGATTACGGAACAAAAAGATTTTTTTCAAAATTCCTATAATTAAGGGTAGTTCACTGAAGAAGAACATTTTTTGTACCCCTGGATACTATAATATTTGGAATAGTGAAATTAGTTATAACTATTACATAAAATAATTTAACAATGAAATTAATTTATGCAATTAGGTACGTAAAGCTTTATCACACCAATTAAGTTTGGGAGATGTGTATGTAATGAAAAAAAAAACAAATTATTTACTTTATTTTTACAAAAACTGTTCAAAATTATTTCCATTAACAACTAAACATAATGCAGCACGTTGAATTAAAGAAATTGAACAAGCCCGATGAATTGCATTCTCTTGTCTAATTCTTTCAGCACAATTTTCAACTCGTTGCCGTAATTCTTCAAGGGTTTCAGGTGCCTCTAGATTATCATAGACGAGGGATTTAAAATTACCCCACAAATAAAAATCTAACGGATTGAAATCCGGGGATCTAGGGGGCCAAGACGCGGGACCTCCTCGACCAATCCACCTGTCCTCAAATACTCTGTCAAGATGATGTCTGACATTTCTAGCAAACTGTGGCGGCGCACCGTCATACATAAACCATGCATTTTGACGTACATTAAGAGGAATATCTTCTAATAATTCAGGCAAATTATTCAGCAAAAATTGTAAATAATCATTCCCATACATTCTGTTAGGAAGTATGTATGGTCCCAGTAACGATTCGTTAACCATCCCAGCCCAAACATTTAGTGAAAATCTGTGCTGAAAATGACTCCGGACAGCAGCATGTGGATTTTCTTCGGCCCAGTAGTGACAGTTATGAATATTATGTATACCATCACGAGTAAATATCGCTTCGTCGGAAAATATTACTTTTAACGTAAAATTGCCATCCTGAGCATGTTGGTTTAGAAGCCATTCACAAAACCTTACTCGAGAGTAATGATCGGGTTCAATTAACGCATGGACCCGTTGAAAATGATAAGGATGTAAATTAATATTCCTTAAAATTCTCCAAATTATCATTCGTGGTACACCTGGTAGTTGACGAGATATTCTCCTTATGCTGATTGTTGGGTCATTGCGTACCAAATCTAAGACAGCATTTTCAACATTTACTGGTCTCCGATGAGCCCCGCCGTCTCTTCCCCAATTAGGTTGCAAAGAACCAGTGTCGTGAAGGCGTTGAGTAAGGCTTACAAATATGCGAGAATTCGGATGCCGTCGTCCTGGGAAACGTTCAGCGTAATAACGCTGAGCTAATCTACAGTTTTGCCCTGCTTCGCCATACATTAGCATCATATCCATTAACTCACTGTTACTGTAACCATTCATATTTGTAACAATAATCAGAAGAGCAATATCAAAACTGTTATAAGAAACACAATTTATGTGGCCGGCTACTAGAAACCTAATGAAATGACTGTATTATGCAAACATTTCTTATTAATTAGATATAATACAACGTAATATTTAATATTAGAACTACCTATTCAACCAGTGTCCCAAAACTGTTTCCTTCAAAAACCTCAAAAACTAATTTTTGAATTTTGAAAAAATTCTTTTTGTTCCGTAATCAGGACATTAAGAACTATATGCCCTTCTAGTATGTACCTGAAGTTATGGGACACCTGTATATATATATATATATATATATATATATATATATATATATATATACAGGGTGTTTCTCTTAAAACAATCAGCGCTTTTTTGGGCGAACTAATGACTTTAGAAAAAAATGTTATATACAAGAAATGATCAAGAATAAGGGGCTAATTTATTAATAATAACAAACCGAAAATGCAGCCAGTGGTTCTCAAACGGTAGAACAAAATTATTATTTTTTAAATGGCACCCTATATAATTTTTTAGCCTTTTAAATAGAATATTTTCTTCCGAGTTCAATGATAAAAATATAGCATAGGGTTATATAATAATTATTTCGAGAAAAATGGTATTAAAAACTAGAAATAATGTAGCGTAACTAGGCAACAGACATAGCCTATTGTAATATTATAACATTATTTTTAATACCATTTTTCTCGAAATAATTGTTATATAACCCTATACCATATTTATATCGTTGAAATCAGAAAAAAATCTCTATCTGATGGACTAAAAAATGATATAGGATACCATTTAAAAAATAATAATTTTGTTCTACCGTTTGAGAACCACTGGCTGCATTTTCGGTTTGTTATTATTAATAAATTAGCCCCTTATTCTTGATCATTTCTTGTATATAACATTTTTTTCTAAAGTCATTAGTTCGCCCAAAAAAGCGCTGATTGTTTTAAGAGAAACACCCTGTATATATATATATATATATATATATATATATATATATATATATATACAGGTGTCCCATAACTTCAGGTACATACTAGAAGGGCATATAGTTCTTAATGTCCTGATTACGGAACAAAAAGAATATATATATATATATATATATATATATATATATATATATATATATATATATATATATATATATATATATATATATATATATATATGTTATATTCACGAAGAAATTATTATTATTAAGCTTAAATATTAAATAACATAAATAAAATGCATTTTTCCTAATAAAGCATAGAACATTGAAACAGTTTGACCATTGTTTGACAATATTGTAATACAAACTATGGGGGCAGATGGCGCTAGTGTCAGTTCATTGATTTTCCTACGGTAGGTTGGCCTGACAAGCGCGCGAGTCTCGTTTTTAAATTCAGTGAACCAATCAAATTGCAAAGACCTGAAACGACATCCTAATTATTAATCGATTTCAGTCACTTGTAGTTTACGAACTAGTTACTATTTAAACAAAATTCTTTCACTAATACTCATTAATTTACGTATATTTTCGCATTTTTATCTAAGATAATTAAAATATGACAATGGTATAGTGCCCCATTCATTTTAGAGACTTGTCTCCAAACACGTAGTCTCAGTTATGGTGTATTCCGAAATTGAATCACGCTAACCGCGGTTACTTTTTCAGTAACCGGTTGTGTTTGTGTTTTCGGAACGCGGTTACTGAAAGCTGATAACTTTTCTATAACCACGCTAGATCGGCGGTTAAGGTGCGGTTATATTTTGGTGCACGACAGATGAGCTTTTAACTATTTTAAATTTGTCAAGTTGAGGTTAGCTGTTAGCTGATCCGTTTTTCCAGTCCGATGTCGATAACATTGTAACCGCGGTTAAACCGTAACTATTTTCAGTGGTTACTGTGGTTTAATTTCGGAATACACTATTAATGACGGCAGATTTTAGGGATATAATTTTCTAGGTTGGCATAAACAGAGGGGAATATGACAGGATTTTACGTTCGTTATAATTGTATGTTGTTTTTTTTTTTCATTTAAAAGGTGAATGGAACAGTTTATGAACAAGAAATTGTCTTGTTAATAGTTAATATAATAGTTTAATAGTTTTCGAATTAATTTATCTTCCTCAGTCATTAAAAATCATAAAATTAGGATATAACGCAAGAACCATTTCCTAAAAATATAATGTACATTTTAAATAATTATGTGAGGGTGTTATTTGGTATATAACAACCCTAAAAGCAGGGTTGTTATGATAATAATAACATACCAGTCGGACGTTAATAAATAAGAGATTTTGGCGGCGAACTAGTGCAACTGCGGCGCCACATGACTAGACCACTTTCCAAAATTATGTAATAAAACAAAAAACAAGTGCACGTAATAGCTTGCGCTAGCACAAACTGCTGGAATATTTTAAAAATCCATGTTTGTTCTTGTCAATTTTGTTTAGGCTAAATTTGAATTTCTTTGATATATCAACGTATGACAAAGTGATTATTTTCTATTCCATAAATGTTTGAAACTTTTTAAATATTGTTCTATAGTTTCTCTATTGAGAGCCGACCGCATTGACATGCATTAAATAAATAATTTAAATTTGTGGAAGCAAACTTTGTCAATAATGAATATTTTATCAGTAAAATTGTACAAGACCTGAATATTAAAAATTATAACAAAACATGGTTAAACATCATTTAATGCTGTAGATTTTATTTGATAATTGACAACTTACAGGTGATATTTTTTTTTTTAGTGTAAACTATGTTTGCACTATGACCAATCAAAGAGCAGAATTTATATCCCTATCTAAACCAACGCTAATTTCTTACGTGAAATGAAGGATATTAAATTTGATACACAGTCCAATATCCACATCTTTGTATAAATTACTTAATTACTAGGAAATACATGCCTTCGTCGTTGTGTACAATAGCATCATAATTATTGTTTTTATCGTAGTTTTTCAATTTACAAATAAAAAACAACATTTATTCGCTCGTGATTAATTAGACATTATTAGTATTTGTTTACTACCACGTAAACTAACTATTCGGTTTTTTAATTCACTTTTTATCCTTTTTAACTTCCATTGTGGCCATATCAGCCCTAACCAACCCCAAATAAGAATACTAGCTGTCAGTGCCATGGCAACTGCTTTCAAATTTCATGTTGTGTGATTGTATGCTTTTATATTCCAAATACGAGCTTTTGGGGGTTTATAATGTATATTTTCTCTTGTAGCTTGTAACTATTATATAAGCTATGTTTCTAAAGTTAATATTTATTATTATTGTAACCGGGAGCGGTCGCGCTGAGCTGAAGTCTAAGTTTAGCGATGATAATAGCGCGAGCGACCTGACTGCGTAAACAAACGTGTCTCAACCTGTTTAATTATATCGGTGACGTAATCTATTGTATTCGATGTTTTACCTCGTAGAATATTCGAGTATATTCGAAAGCAACGTAACCGGAGTATATAAACCCCGTCAGGAAAGGCATTCGACAGTCTGATATAAACAATTAGTCAACGAGTGGTGAACATAAGTGAAATAAATATTGTTCAAATAAATAATCAGTGTTTAAGCATTTAATAGGCGGTGTGCACAAAAATAGTCAGCGCCGACAGCGGACATAAATGACTCATTGCACCATAGAATAGAAAGGTTATGTTTTATGTCAGAATAATTTTTCAATTTCTATTTTATAAAATATTTGCAATAAATGCGAATGATAGGATGTCAAATATTATTACCAATTGAAGTATCAAATTTTATAATTTTCGCAGAAGATTATATGAGGAACAGATGTTTTAGAAAATAACCTTTTCTTTTACTAACATGAAAAATTCTTGTAGGTATACATATTTTCTCATTGTAAAAGATGTTGAATTATATGAAAGAAAAATAAATACAAAGATTACAGAAAGCAAAAATATGACAGTTTTATTTAATTAATTTTTTTAATAAACAATACTACTATGATATTGTCTTTATAAAAAACAATACAATAAATATATGTTGACGTATATTAATGACATTTATTTAAATTGACAATCCAAGTCGTTTACTTCAACACCCCCGCCCAATTTAAATAAACCAAGTGTAATGTAGTAATAAGGAAAGGAACCCGTAAATTAGGTTTTATTGAACAAAATTACACTCATAGTTTTATATGACATTGACATAACATTTTTATTAATTAAACAATTAATGATCATTGATCGCTAGATCACATTCTCCCGTGCTTCTTTATTTCGCAACGAAATCATTTAAATAAGCAGGTCCGTGACGTAATCTCTCTGAACGCCGTGGGCCATAATCCGTACCTAATGTTGGACTCGCAGCGGGCACTGGTTCCGTTATAAATTCAGACAACAATTCGGGGGGGGGGGGGGAATTTGATCTTCCATTTTGCACAGTTTTGGACTCGTTATTTTGAACCGATGTTGCAGTTGGAGTCGTTGGAGTCGGATTTGGAGTGGCCATGTTTTGATGAGATATCATTCTTTCTCCTACCTCTACAGCAGGAGCCAAATGTCGATTAGAAATCACCATTTCTCTCCCGCTTTGTAGTCTAACGCGTGAGTGTTGAGGATTGGCTTTCATCAATTCTACCTCTTCTACTATCGGGTCGTACTTGCTATTTCTGTAGTGATTGCGCATCAGAACTGGTCCTGGAGTTGTAAGCCATGTCGGAATTGACTGTCCATTAGAGGACATTCGAGGATGTGAAAACATTCTTTCATGAGGTGTGCAGTTAGTTGCCGTGCACAAAAGTGATCTTATTGAGTGTAATGCTTCTGTTAGTACTAACTACCATTTTGTTATCGGCATGTTATTGTTCTTCAAAGCCAGTTGCACTGTCTTCCATATCGTTCCATTAAACCTCTCAGTTTGACCATTTCCTTGTGGATTGTATGGCGTTGTATAACTCGTCGCTATACCTTTTTCATGCAGAAATTGTTTTAAGTCGCTTGAAAAGAATGATGTGCCGCGATCAGAGTGTACATATGTTGGCATCCCAAATATAGAGAACAATTCGGTCAGCTTTTCTTTTACGGTTTTGACAGTTAAGTCTTGACATGGGAAGGCCCATGGGAATTGTGAATACTCGTCTACAATAGTGAGGATATAACTGTTTCTCCCCCCGAATTATTGTCTGAATTTATAACGGAACCAGTGCCCGCTGCGAGTCCAACATTAGGTACGGATTATGGCCCACGGCGTTCAGAGAGATTACGTCACAGACCTGCTTATTTAAATGAAGACTTGCCCTTAATTGAATAAATTTTGATGCTGGTAATGCTTTTGTTAAAATATCTGCCTGCTGTGCTGCGCTTGGAACATATTTTATTTCTATTACTCCATCTTCCACTAGTTTTCTATATGCTTAACGCGACGATGAAAAACTGGATTTTTAGCAATTGCAATACATGACTGATTGTCTTCTTGAATAATAATTGGTCCTTGAATACAGATATTTATTTCTGTCAATAGTTGTTTAAGCCATATTGCTTCACAGGCAGATGTGCTAAGAGCGATGTATTCCGCTTCTGTTGACGACAACGATACTGTAGATTGTTTCTTAGTTGACTAAGATACTAAATTACCATAAACTTTGAATAAGTAGCCTGAAGTAGATCTTCGATCATTAGGATCATTTTCCCAATCAAAATCAGCAAAACCTTCCAGAGTATTAGCATCAGATCTTTTATAAATAAGAACAAAATTTTTGCTCATCTTCAAATATCGTAGAATACGTTTTACATGTTTCCATAGCATATCTGTAGCTTTGTCTTGATATCTGCTAAAAATATTAACAGCTGCACTTATATCTGGTCTAGTGCCACATTAAAAACATCAAACATCCAATTAATTGTCTATATGGCTTGTTAGTTAGCAAACCATCTTCTCAAATTACTTTAAAGTTAGTTTCTAAGGGGGTTGATATAGGATTACAATCCAACATATTAAATTTATTCAAAATATTTTCCACATAATGTTCTTGACTTAACGTTACAGTACCATCGCTTAAATTATTAACAACTTTAATTCCAATGAAAGTTCCTATTTGTCCAATATCTTTCATCTCGAATTCCTTCTGTAACTTTTCCTTAATCATTCCTATTATGTCAGTACTTTTACATGCTATAATACAGTCATCTACGAATATAAGAAGGTAAATTTGTTGTTTGTTGATAATATTGGAATATAAACAGTAATCACTTTCAAATTTTTAAAATCCTATTTCTTTAATATATGTGTCAAAACGAATATTCCACCTGCGAGGTGCCTGTTTTAAACCATATAAGGATCTATTTAATCTACATACCTTTTTATTCTTTTGGTTCTTACTGTAACTATCTGGTAGATGCATATATATTTCTTCTTCCAAATATCCTTGTAAAAAAGCTGTTTTCACATCTAGTTGATGGATTTCCATTCCTTCTTTATTTGCCACAGAAAATAACGTTCTTATGGTATTCATTCTTGCTACTGGAGCAAATGTTTCCGTATAATCTATTCCTGGTTTTTGTGTAAAACCTCTTACAACCAGACGTGCTTTATATTTTTCTATTTTTCCATTTGAATTTCTTTTAATTTTAAAAACCCATTTGTTTGTGAGAGCATGTTTACCTTCTGGTAGATCACAAATATCCCATGTGTTTTTCCTTCCAAGGAAGATATTTCTTCTTTAACTGCTTCTTTCCAAAGTTCAGAATCTGATCTATTATTTATATCTTCAATACTTACTGGTACATCAGAATCAAGATCAGCAGATAACGCGTAGTAGCTAAAATCACAGTCTTGGGTCCATGTTGGTGATCTTTTTATTCGAGTAGATCTTCTTAAATCATTGGTATTATCTTCAAAACAGTCAACATTGAATTCATCATGTTCTTCATTTGTTCTATCTTCTTTACTTATCTTTATGTCATTTTGCTCATTTCTTCTTTCATCAAATACTACGTCTCTGGAACAATATACTTTTCTTCTAATCGGATTCCACACTCTATAACCATTTGTCGTATAGCCAACCATTATACCTTTTACCGATTTAGCATCGAGTTTCTTTCTTCGTTCATCTGGTACATGTACATAAACTTTGCAACCAAAAACTCTAAGTCTGGATAAATCAGGTTTCTCTCCGTACCATATTTCTGCGGGAGTTTTTCCTTTTCTTTCATATTTAAGAGATATTGTTAAACTTCTATTAGTAAGATATGCAGCAGTTAGTACGGACTCTCCTCAGAATCCTTTTCTGAATCATATATCATAGCTCTTGCCTTTTCTAATATCGTTCTGTTCATTCTTTCTGCGACAGAATTCTGCTGAGGTGTATACGGGTTTGTATATTCTATACGTATTCCTGAACTTTTACAAAAACCTACAAATTCTTTAGAAGTATACTCACCACCATTATCACATTTAAATCTGGATATTTTTACGCTAAATTGAGCAGTTACTGTAGCTACATATTCTTTCAAACAAGTAAGCAATTCATTCTTATGCTTTACCAAATATATCATGGTAAAGTGGGAGTAATCATCTACAAAAATTATAAAATATTCCTTACCATCCCATGTGGCACGTGACACAGGACCGCAAATATCACTATGTATAAGTTCGAGGATTCGTCTTGATCTAATTGCTCCAGATATTCTAAATGGCAAGCAATTTTGTTTTCCTTTTTGACAAGAATCACATATAACTGTACTATTTTTAGATAAAATAGGAACTCCAAGCACAGATTGTGATTGACTTAAATTCAATAATGAATTCATATTTATGTGACCCAGCCGTCTATGCCATAAATTACTGTTACCTTTTGTGCTGCAATTATTTGCCTGTTCAAAATTTAGAGAAAATTTTAAAATATATAGACGTCCTTTCTCAACTCCTATAGCTACAAGTCCATTTCTATTATAAATTATAACTTCCCGATTCTTAAATACTATTTTTAAGCCTTTTTCCTCTAGTCTCTTTATTGATAATAAGTTATTATTCAAATGTGGAACAAGTAACATATTCTCTACAGTTACCGGTATAGATTTATTATTGACATGAGACAATATTTCAATTGTACCTTTTTTTTCAGCAATGAGAGTTATTCCACTTTTGGTTACAGCTATTTTCTTCGGACATTCTAGTTTCTTTAGTGATGTAAAATATTCCTCACTTTTAACAATATGATCGGATGCTCCGCTATCTATATACCATTCAAATGTAGAATTATAACTTCCAACAAAAGCACTAGTATTTATTTCTGAATCTTCAACAGCTAAAAAAGAAATACCACTGTCGATTTTCTCGTCTTTTTCTACAATAGTAATATTAGCCCCAGTTCTTGTTCTTTTATTTTCTGGCAATATAACTCTGCACTGAAATTTAGTAGAATTATACCTTTTTACACCTTTTCCATCAAAAGTTGATTTTCCATTAGTATTGCTCTCAAAAGCTGAAGATTTTCCATCAGTTATGTTTTCTTCTTCAATTATTCCTATCCCCTTCCTTTCTTCGTCCAGCAACCTGGTTTTTATTTTAGCCACCGATAACTGATAAGAGTCGATAGATTCCAGAGCAGTAACTAAACTTTCATAAGATTTAGGAAGAGCTAACAATAACTGACATACTAAAGTTTCTTCTTCAATTTTTGCTCCCACTGATTTCAATTCTCTTACAGTCTTGTCAAATTCTAAAAGAAAATGTTCCATAGAGTCTTCCTCTTTAAATTTAAGCTGCAGTAGCTTCTTCCTAAAAAATAATTGACTAGCAATAGACTTTCTATTAAAAACGGACTCAAGTTTTTCTATTATCTCTTTTGGGCTTTGTAGATCCTTTGCGCATTCCAAATAACTGTCTGAAATACTGCTTACAATCATAGCTTTAGCTTTCTTTGCACCTTTTTCCAGAGCTTCCCTTGTCTTCAGTCGTTCAGCTTCCCTGTCAGAATCAGAATAAGTTTTATCTAATTTTAATTTCTTAAATATTTCCTGACATGAACTTCTTGTAAATTTTAACAACTCATGTTGATCTAATACTACTTCCAACCGATACTTCCAGTTTCCGTAATTAGATCCGACGAACATATAGGGCTTATCTTCATTCATGGTTTCGGACATTTAGATAACTATTAAATTAAATACACTGATTAAGCTCTGGGCCCATAACCTGTTGAATTATATGAAAGAAAAATAAATACAAAGATTACAGAATGCAAAAATATGACAGTTTTATTTAATTAATTTTTTAATACACAATACTACTATGATATTGTCTTTATAAAAAACAATACAATAAATATATGTTGACATATGTCAATGACATTTATTTAAATTGACAATCCAAGTCGTTTACTTCAACAAAAGATGCTTATCGTATGAATAAAATTCCAACAATAGTCGTCTGATTACAATAATGAATTATATAAGTAAGTGTAACATCCAATATGATTGATAGATGTCACAGAACCGGCAAGAAACAATCGAGTGTTAAAGGTGTGAGTGAATTGTCTAAATCTAAACCACGGCCGATAATAATTAAATTTACGTCATATAAATACCGTATGACAGTTTTACAAAATCGTAAAAATTTATGTGGATCTAATATAAGTATCAAAGAAGACTTGACTAAAATGAGATTAGAACTTTTACAACGTGCGTCAAAGAAATTTGGTTACAAAAACGTGTGGTCTAAAGATGGTGTTATTTTCTCTAATTTTGGTGGTACAATTAGAAAAGTGACACATCTTGATTTAATTTAACATCTGTTCAATTTTTTATTTGGAGCGTCAACTATTTCACATTGTTTGTTTTAGTAGTTGCATTATATTCTTTTATAGATATATACATATATGTATGTGTGTATATATATATATATATATATATATATATATATATATATATATATATATATATATATATATATATATATTTACACTCAGCTGTTGGGTTTTTCTGCAAGTTATAACCATTCATGACTTTATTCAGTTGAACACAAAAGGTCAACAAACCCTATAAATTTATAATTTTATTATTCACTTTTTCTTTTTTGTTAAAATTCATTTTTGGTTTTTATAGCAATGTCATCATTTCACATTTACTACCAAAATGTTAGAGGTTTGAATACCAAGCTAGAAACTTTTTACAACAATCTTTCATCTCTTGACTTAGAAATAATTTGTCTTAGCGAAACTTGGCTAGTTCAAAGTGTAAATTCTTCAGAATTATTTACATCTCAAAATAGTGTTTATAGAAAAGACAGAGACAGTTCTAGGAGTGGCAAAAAAAGAGGAGGAGGAGTCTTATGTGCTGTTAATTACAAATACAAATCTGTCCCCGTCAGTTTAACTCTGCCTCCTGCCTCGCTGTCCGATCTTGTTTGTGTTAAAGTTTATTTATCTCCTGTCTTTGTCTATGTATTAGTTCTCTATTGCTTCCACCTATCTCTCTTCAACAACAGAATCATATTGTTGACTCTCTCGAGCCATTTCTTTCAATGTCAGATAACAAATTCATTCTTGTGGCAGATTTTAATATTAATAAACTTAGCTGTCAATCTCTACAATTAAATACTGACAAGTTAACAACAAATTTTGAGAATTTTGTATCATTTGTAAATGGAAATCAGTACAATAATATCACTAATTCGTTCGGTAGATTTCTGGATGTGGTTGTATCTGATTTACCCTGCTCTGTTTCAAAAGACATTGATCCCATTGTTGATGAAGACGCGCATCACCCAGCTCTTTCCATTTCCTTTAACATCAACTCCAAAATTTCACCTTCTACTTATAACCCCATATCTTCTTATAAATTTTCTTCTGCTAACTTCGACTTGCTTTATGAGCTTCTTTCAAAAGTAGATTCGAAAGTACTTAAAAATTATAATGATGTAAATGCTGCTTTTAAAATATTTTATGATATTATATATAGTATTTTTGATAAATGTATCCCAATTTCTATTCGACGTCCACCTAAATATCCTCCGTGGTTCAATTCTGATATTATTAAGCTTACTAAAGAAAAAAATAAATACCACAAATTATATAAAATGCATCATAATGAACATTTTCTAAATGAGTTCAAGCGTCTTCGGATACTAACGAAGAAAAATATTAAATCTGAATATGAAAAATATATAAATAAAATCGAGGCTACTATATCTTCAAATCCGAAGAATTTTTGGAATTACATTAGTAATAAGAAGCGTACTCCCATTATCCCCGGTATCATGCACTTAAATGATCAAACTTTTACCACCACTCCATCCATAGTTCGAGCCTTTGCCGAGTTTTTTTCCAATGTCTATGTTAAGCCCAGTGATTCTTCTTCGAACACTTTTTACAACAACTGCCTGAATAATCCCATCCATATTACACATATTTCTGATGATGACATTTTATCTGCAATTAAAAAATTAAAACCCATTCCCAATCCAGGTCCCGATAATCTCCCGTCTTACATTATTAAAACTTATAGTCATTTCTTTGTAGAACCTTTAAACTACTTATTTAATCTTTCACTCCAAACTAATGTGTTTCCCGAAGTCCGTAAATCCTCATTTATTTGTCCTATACATAAATCTGGTGATATAACTGATGTATCCAATTATCGACCAATTGCCATCCTCTCTAACATATCCAAAAAATTTGAATCTATCCTGTACAACCATATTTACAATAGTGTCAAAAACCTTATATCTGTTCGTCAACATGGTTTCGTTAAGGGTAAATCTGCAACCACAAATTTAGCAAATTTTACTGAATATGTTCTCAATTCTTTGCATGACCATTCACGTGTTGATATCATCTATACTGACTTCAAAAAAGCCTTTGATACCGTTGATCATAATGCTCTTCTTCAAAAATTGGGTGTCAATTTCAATTTTTCTCCTAATCTTGTTTCTCTTCTCAAATCTTATTTACATGCTCGCAAAATGAGAGTTCGCGTTAACAGTTACAACTCCGATACTTTTATTGCCACTTCCGGTGTGCCACAAGGCTCTAATCTTGGGCCACTTTTATTTATACTATTTATTAATGACATCGTAGATGTTATTAAATATTCTGAAGTTTTACTGCATGCCGATGATGAAAAATTTAAAACTATCAATTCTGTACATGACTGTTTTCTTTTACAAAAAGATGTTGAAAATCTTCTAATTTGGTCTCAAAATTCTAACTTATTTTTCAACTTCAGTAAGTGTAAGTTAATGACTTATTTAGTGAAAAAATTTGTTTATACTTATTCTTATATTATGGAAAATACTTATCTTGATCGTGTATTTATGTTCAAAGACCTTGGTGTTATTTTTGATTGTAAGTTAAGTTTTCACTTACATATTAATTACGTCACTAAGTCATCCATTAAAACTCTGGGTTTTATTATACGCTCATGTAAATCTTTCAATAATATAACTTTAAAACGTTTATATTTTTCTCTTGTGAGATCTAAATTAGAGTACTGTCTACAAGTATGGAACCCAATTTACAACAAATACATATTACAACTTGAATCAGTACAAAAAAAATTTGCAAAATTCTGTTATTTCAAAACTTTTAAACAGTACCCTAATTTCGATATTAACTATAACTTACTTTTGTCTGAAGTTAACTTAATTTCGTTACACTCTCGGAGAAAAATACAGTCATGTTTATTTGTGTATAAATTGCTAAATAATATTATTTTTGATAATACACTGCTTGGTAATCTTCCTATAAAAGTACCCCGGTTAACAACTAGAAATAAGGTGAATTTTCAACTTAATATTGTACGAACTAATTATGAAATGAAATCCCCAATTTATCAAATGTGTTCTATATTTAATAGTATTCCATTTAACATTGATGTATTTTTTTTTCTACATTTAGGGTGTTCAAACGTAATGTTTCAAACTTTTTTCGTTATGAATAATGTTTTATATTTTCGTATATATTATTTCTTATTTGTTATTATTAGTTGTTGAATGTTTATATCTTAATATTATGTTCTAAAAAATCTGATGTGGCCAGCACATTACCTTCCGTCAGTTATATGAGGTATTTACGAAAATTTTACCGGTGAACTGTTACCGGTAAACAGCTTTTTATCAGGTTATAGCTACCGGAATCGATATTTTAAGAACGCAAATGGTATACAGGGTCTACAGGGTAGATCCATAACCTATGAAAAAATTTAAAACGGGTTAGTAATTTAACGTAGTTAACAAACTGAGCAGAGTCCTACTTGAACACATTTCCACTTTCAACGCGCGCACTTCGCTTTGCATCACTACCTTTTTTTGGAGATTATATTCTTCATGAATCAGGTAGATGGATCTGGTTTTCGAACACAGTCGGTAGATGCGGTATCTACCGGTAGAATTTTCGTATAAAATCCACACAGAAAATTCCTTGCAAAATATTCTAAATATCTTGTATGCACATTACCTTCCGTCAGTTCTATGTATTTTGTACAAATTTCATACGGAAAGTTCCTTGTTAAATTAAATACATATTATATTTCTTGTACATTACCTTCCGGCAGTTGCATGTATTTTATGCAAATTTCATACAGAAAATTATTATTTTGTGACGTTTTCTATATACAGTGTAATGTATCTGCAGAAATAAAAGATTTATTATTATTATTATTATTATTATTATTATTATTATTATTATTTCTTGTACATTACCTTAAAGCAGTTGTATGTATTTTATACAAATTCCATACAGAAAGCAAAAGATCCTATATTTCCAGTAAAATTATAAGACTGACACACTATGTCAATTTCACTTGACACTGACATCTTTCAATCAGAATTTTCTTAATACAGTAGCTGTTTCCACAGCTATGGCTACTTTATGAAATTTTATTTCTTTATAATTTTTTAACTCTATATCCATTTAATATTAAGTATAAAATGCAGTCAAATCGTATAGAGAATAAAATATTCTTTCATATTTATAATAACATCAAATGTGAAAAAATTATATTTAACATAGTTTTTTCAAGAAAAACTGTTAAAATCTTCAAATGATGGTACTTCCGGTTGACCAATTGTAACCAAAATCTAATCAGCTCTTCCTATAGATGTAACGAAGAAGTATACGAAAAAATTATAATTTTTGTAACTGTAGTATTAGAGTTATCGCCGACGAAAATTTTGTTACACACACACACACACACACACACACACACACACACACACATCCACACACACACACACACACACACACACACACACACACACACACACACACATACAGACATCATAGTAAAAATAGTAAATTCGTATTCTAGGGACCCTAAAACGTGCTTATTGAGTAAAAACTCATCATCGAATTTTTTGACCAAAGACAATACCTTCCTTACCTAAAGGTGACGGAAGGTAAAAAAGGATATTATTTAATTAGTTTATTAACATGTATTTTTTTATTGTTTTTGTGTACCGTTATTATGCAAGGTTTATTATTGTATCATTCTTTTTTGGTGTAAAATCCTCCTGTAACTGGAACTTTATGTTCTGTAGGACTGGTTAAATAAATAAATATAAAAATGTGTGTCTTAAGTTAGTATTTGAACAAAATACAATACAAGAAGAAGAAAATTGTCATAAAATTGTATAATACTTGCAGTTGCATGAAATAGAAGTCTATTTATGACATAATTCGTCAATTTATTATAGATTTTGTACATGTAATGTTAATGTTAAAGGTAGAAATTCACATGCACATGGTTCGTATTTTTCGTGTATTTTTTTCCGAGCTAGTGCAACTGATTCCACTTAGAGCCTGGTATATTTTCAATGAAGAATCTTCTTCATTTATTGCGAATGTATGTAAAAGAAAGATGCTAACATCATATACTGATAACGTGATATGTAGAAATATTCTATTTTTCAATCATTCAAGTTTTCCAACTTTTTAATCTCAATTTCTATGTATTGTGCATCTTGTAACATTCTACTAATATTATAAATTATAATATAAATTTAGATATGATAAATGGTTTATAGAAATCACACATATTATGAGAAAAATTATATTTTCTGCCACAGTACCGTCGCAGGTATTCTGACTTTTTTGATTGTCACAACGCATATATAACATTTTAATAGTGGGATTCTGAAACCAGCGTTAAATAACGTTCGGCGTTAAGTAACGATAGTAACGTTCACGTTTCAACGTTAAATCGGTATTCTGAAACACTGGCGTAAAAGTAGAAAGTTAAAAACGCCAGCGTTAATTCACGTCGAATACATTAAACACAACAAAAACTACATTTATCTGTCTATTTTAAAAGCATATGTCAAACCTGTGTATCAAACGTCAAATAAACGAATATATTTACTGGGGGTACGTATTTTGTGCTAAAATATATTTCTGTTTATTTACATATGTTAATAAAAATAAAATTATTTTATAAAAATAGTATACAACACGGTTATATTATATATAGAACAGAAGATAAAAGATGATTAAAGTAGCTAGTAGTATTTTACAAAAATAGATAATAAAAACACACGTATTAATTTACCTATAAAGAATATACCTACAAGAATGGAGACTTGTGGAATTGTTTAAAATATTATCAATAATATTAGCCTTAGCCAGTCTGCAGTTAGAAGAATTATGAGAGAAGTTACTTTGTAATGAAAAATTAAACACCTACTGACTTTACGAATAAGCTTTCCAATAACCTGCGAAGGAAAAAATAATTTTGTTCTATTTACAAACATTTGTCAATTTTAGTATAGAAACCAGTAATAAATTACTTTCCTAATGCATCAACAATTTTCTGAATCTTTTCCTATGTTACATTGTTATAATCAGTTATATTCTTTGTTGTAATCAAACACAATTTTGTTTGTTATAATCAGAATTTCTTCATGTAATTCGTAATCAAATATCACTTTTCTGGAAAGTATTTTTTGTTGTAACACTGTGACGTACCTACCCCTGTGTAGGGTTTTCTGTTGCTGCTTCGGGCGCCATTCTGTGAACTATCTGTTTAGGGGTAGATTAGGGTTGCGGATAGCTAGTCGGAGGTCCAGGATTATAATTTATAAATCATTGTAAAATGTGTAAAACTTAAACTTTTATTGACACACACAATGTACAAAATAAATAAAGATAACTGGTTTCTGTGATTTTACTGAAAACTATAATCTGACTATAATATTACTGTAAATTGAACTTAGACTCCGTGATGTGTAACTGTAATCTGACTGTAATTTTATTGCAAACTGAACTTAGACTCCGTGACGTTAAACTGTAAACTGACTTTGTATTTTTGCTGTCAACTGGACATAGATTCCGCGAAGTGAAATCTTATTCGGACTCTGTGTTTTCACTGCAAGCTAAACTTGGATTCAGTGACGGTTTCGCTGTTGAGTCAGTCTACCAGGATGCTGGTAGGCCGGTGGCTCATCTCGAGTTTCTAAGTTAGGCTGGATGCAGCTGTTGCTTAGAATCTGCCTTCTGGGCTCTGCGGCGCGACTTTTATATCCGATTTTGGTTGAAACTCGCGCGGTTTTAAGAGGGAGACTGTTATCAGTAACCTTATTGGCGGAGTTATATCGCGATGTCTGATTGGCTAAAAACCTGGGTTGCAAAATGTTTATTTTGCAACTTTGAAATATAATAAATAAATAAATTTTCAGCGTTTCTGTGGCAATTATGACCAGGTAAAATTATACAACATAATAGCATAGGAATACAATAATAGTATATTATTCAACGAGCGTATTATGATGGCTATTATTCACGAGGATGATTTTAGAACACGAGCCGTAGGCGAGTGTGGTAATTCATCCGAGTGAATAATAGCCATTATACGCGAGTAGAATACGATATTTTATCTACACCTGCAATTGAAATCATATTATACCGGGTGACACTGAAAAATGGTCCACTCTAAATAACTTATTTATAATTATTTTTAATTTAATTTTAACTTTCTTAGATTTTTCAGGTAGTAAGGAAAGTGAGGTTATATCAGCTGGTTCTACAATTTCCGGAAGTGTATACAATCAGTTTTCAATTTCGTTATTATCTTCCATTTTTCTTCGGTTTAAAATTGTTTTTTCGCGCTTTCGTCAAGTTTTAAGCATAAAAATCGTAAAAATATTATAAAAAATCTATAGTTGAGTATTTTTAATACAAGAAAATAAAATATTTATAGGTTTTGAACATAATTGTAACTAATTATAATTAAATTTGCAGTGAAAAATCTACATAAAATGATGCTGATTTTTCAGGTTATGATATAGGAATGAATGCCGTGAGACGTACAAAGATATGAATTATGTTACCAACACAGAAAATTTCCCTAGAATTTAGAATTTGAATAATACATAATAATAAACAGAAAAGTCGGTACATAAAATCTTGTCTATCACATGTCCAGAAACGGTTTTGCGAGTATTTGCATGCGCATAACCGCTAAATGAAGATGATTGTGAACCCTCAACAATAAATTTGACAGTTCCGTGTCTTATAATGTAACCTCGCCCCGTGGATTATGACTCATAATCCACGGGGCGTGGATAACGAACGGTATTATGTATCCATGGTTACGTACATAATCAATATATTACTAAGCAGGTGTAGATAAATAATATTAAATATATTTAAGTTTCCCTTGAAGTCCGCGTGGCGCTAGTGGTTCCCAGCTCCCAGCTGTTATTGCAGTTGTCAAATGAATTTCCCGGTGATCTTCTCAAAGCCCTGTGGATGGGATCGTGCTCTCAGAGTCCTTTAATATTGCCCAGACAGGTAGGCACGGCCCGTGGATTAGGGGCATGTCGGCTGGCAGCGGTTGTACATCCTCACTTAACTGGTACGCTTCCTAAGTGTGCTTTGACAAAAAAAAACATATTTTCATCCCGATTTCTTAGCAAAACCTGAAGAAAAGTGTCGAATGATGTTCCCTGCCCTGAATGCAAGGTCCACGGATCGGCTATGAAGAATGGAAAATGCTGAAAAGACTGTCAATATGGAACTTTGACGAACTCGTGTCTGTAGAGAACTATGGCTCTGTCTGTCGTCCTTACCGGGAAATTTGAATGAACTGGACGAAAATATGTGACTTCGTCACAACACTCGTACAACATTAAAATCAAAATAATTTACATTTTTGAAACCAATACAAACTTGCTTTTATTCACTTCACTTTTTAGTATAGTTCATCTAGGGATCATTTGCCGAAGACTCGTTATCGTTTTATTATGGGTGCACAATAGCTAAAACCGCAATGCCAAAATATTTCGGTCCGTACAGTCGACCAGTTCAGTATTTGCAATGCTGGTATATAATTTACGCCCAGTATATTACTTATAAATAATAAACAATTATATATAACATGAATAACTATACTCACTGTTAATAAAGTATACTTCTTTCAAGTACATTTACAGAGCTGGGCAAATTACTGACAATGTAATTAATTACAATTACTAATTACTAATAATAAAATGTAATTAAGATACTTTTAAAATAATTACCGCAAGGAAAAAAGGAATTAAATTACCAATTACTTTTGTAATTCGAGCAAATAATTTTAAACACCTTTTCAATTATTTTATTTTATCAGAAGGTAATCACTTTACATTACAAACAAACAAATTATAATACTAAATCGAAAATAAAATTAAATTACATTTCCATTTCTTAATACATAAAAACAAATACAATTTATAAATACAGGGTGAGTTTGGGAAGACGCCTCCCCCTTTAACTTTGTTATTGTAAGTAATAGAAAAAAATGGCTCATATAAAAGTTTTATTATTTTAAATATACTATTTGATGGCAGATATAGATATTTTTATAAAGTCAGGTTTACAAGATACGACTAACAACATATTTTTTAAATAGCAACTTACAATTATTTTACTAAAATATAAACAGCCATTTTTTCCTCTTTTCAATGATGTATTAGTTTTTATTAATGTATTTGAAAAAATTCGAGAAAAATAAGATTTTAGAAATAATTTTTATTCAAATATTAGGTGGCTATATGTGAAAATAATAAAATGTAACAACTTAAAAAGCTAAAACAACAATTTCAGTAATAAAAACAATGTCGTTTTAGCTTTTTAAGTTGTATAACATTATTACATTTTATTTATTTTCACGTTTAGCCACCTAATATTTGAATAAAAATTATTTCTAAATTCTAATTTATCTCGAATTTTTTCAAACATTAATAAAAACTAATACATCGTTGAAAAGAGAAAAAATGGCGGTATATATTTTAGTAAAATAATTATAGGTTGCTATTTAAAAACTAAAAGTTGATATTCGTATCTTGTAAACCTGACTCTATAAAAAATTTCTACATCTGCCATCAAATAGTATACTTAAAATAATAAAACTTTTATATGAGCCATTTTTTTCTATTACTTATAATAAAAAAGTTAAAGGGGGGGGGGACGTTTTCCCAGACTGACCCTGTATAACATGAAAAATTAAATAGTTATTTTATATTTTTATTTCCTTTTAAAACAACTAATTTTTCATATCATCCGACAATGCATGTCGCCGCGGAGAATTAATTATACTTGCGAAAGAAAATAACCTTTCGACTGAAGCTGATGAAGTTAGCGCTGCGTTGTATTTTAAATAAATTTGTTTTATTAGGTGATACTCTTGTAAAATATCCAAACAATATCGTTTATCTTCTAGATATTTTAATAATTCTATTTTATTCCTGCCATAATCGGTTTCTTTCGACAACGTTGCATTTGTTGCAGGATTTTCATTTGTATTTTCTTTAAAATTAAAAAAATCACTATATTCCATTTGCATACTATCAGATATAGTAGAACTATTGTTTTTGAATTTATTTGTGGTTTTTTTTCATTGAATACATTTAGCCAACGTAATTGAGTACGTAGCACGCCGTACAATCCTACAACGTTCAAATGCTATTCCGTTCAAATCTTACGCCGTTCAAATCCCACCTCATACAAAGTTACCCCCACCACTTTTCCCATAGCTTACAAACAGGCGATTCCCATCTCGTGCAAAAGACGGTAAAACGGCACGGGACGAACAAATAAACAAGGGTTTCAAACCAGATATTTCATAGGCATCTTGTCCATCTTGCGTTCTAAGTTTATCTACTGTACCACAGAGGGATCTATTGGGCGCATACTTTTTTAAATATTCTGTTTATTTATTTTATGTTTCATTAAATGAATATATTGTGAAGACGTCTTGATTTTATTTATTTAATCGTATCCATCAAATACATATAAACAATTATATAAAGAATAACAAATCGAAAGTGTAAAAAACCACTGATGTTGATGTTCCTCGGGCCGTGACCAGAGATATAGAGGTGGGGAGAATGATCTTGTAACCTGCGCGAGAATACAAGAATAGAAGGACGCCATTTTGCAGATATAGAGGCGGCAATTTTAAATGCAGAATTAACAAAATAATTATGAAATTAATTTATTTGCATTTTAACATACTTTTGGAGGAATACACAGACGGTAATTTTAAATTTAAAGTTTCAGAACAATATAATTAAGAAATAATGATGAAAAATTTAGTGATATTTTAGTGGTGAAATAATATTAATTTATTTATCTCCTTACTAATTTCCCTTGTATAACCTCTGTATATCTTTTTGAAAGATTAGAATACCTAATTCTAGTATAACAATAAATAATATCTTTTACTAAAATAAAACTATGATTTAGCTCTATCAGCGTATCTTTCAAAAAATAAAGAAATGAACAATCTATTAAAAAAATTGTTTACAACTCAATTTGGTATACCACTTACATGTAAAAATAAATTCCTTATGGCTTAAATCTTCTATTGTTAGAACATCCTGGCATTGAACACGACGACATATTAAAAAATTTAACATTTCAAACAACACAAGCAAATAAAATAATAATAAAAAGATAATGCTGACCACGTGTTTACAAAACAAGTCGACAGTTGTATCTGCAAAATGGCTACCTCCAGTTTGTACATCGAAAATTGGATGCGCAGTCGTCGAAGCGCTTTCTCCCCACCTTTATATCTCTGGCCGTGACGAGAACGCTTCTGCTTGGCCCATTTCATGGTAAATTTTAATTTTGACAGCTGTCAATTTCTTTTCCAATTTTTGTACATATTTTCGGGATCACAACGCAAATTATATGTATACCATAACACGCAAAATTTAATAAAAGATGGAATTCACTGGCAACAATTAAAATAATTGTTATATTAAACCAAAATTGTATAAGAAACTACACAAAAGACAAAAGTAGCCAATAACAAAATTAATACGATAACAGATATAAACGAATTTATAATTAATTTAGTGAACATACAATACAATCGAATAATAATAAATTAGTAATCTTTGAATTCATTTATTCGCGTAAAACAATTTTTAAGAAGATTTCTCAATAGTTTGGATTTAAATTAGCTAGATAGCAGCTGTAATTATAATAGTATTACTGTTGAGTTTATATCAAGGAAGACCAATTTATACGAAATAATACTTTATTTTTCTGATACATATAACATACATATATTTTTCAACAATACTATTTTACAAAACATTTTAGGCTAGTATGTTTTTCTTTAAACATATGAAACATATTAGTCTATGACAAAATGTTTGTTCACATATATCCAACAATTACATTCTATTAGAGTGTATTATTTTGTCAATTTTATACCAATGTCCAATTTTCTTTAGATATTACATATCTCTCGCACATGAGTGTTTTGAGTTTTTGACAATTTTATTCATGTTAGGTATTGGTTGTCACATTGGCAAATCTTTCTCAACAGATGACTGACAGTGTATATTATTTATTTCATTTTTCAATAAGAACATATGTTCATTTAACAACGTAATAGTTTGATGTTCATTAAAATATTTTGATTTTTGTTTTATTTAAAAAATTCTGTATTTCAACAGTTGCATCAGATTTGTATCTTCTTCATTAAAACTGATAAAAAATTATGTCATTTTCTTTAATGTCGTCTTCGTCACCATTTGCTTCAGCCTTCTTATTAATATACCGCTGTCGGTTTGTAATCTTACTCATTAATTCACATTAATTACACAACAACTAACTAAAACTAATTATCAGGTTAAGGGGTAATTTTATTTGTTAGTTGCAATTTGTAATTTAATCTTAGATTATAATTATGAATTAATTTAAATGTTAATATGTATGTATAAATTATATGTTTTATATTTTATAGAAGGAATTTTGTAGTACATGCACTTTAAAAAATATGTAATAATCAGCGCGCGCTTTCTCAATAGTAGTTCTTCTAAGCGGTGTCAGAGGCGGTGTGTATTACATTTTGCACATTTTGTTTCGCATTTTTGTTTCTCACTTATAGGAATGTGGGATGTACTTAAATTAAATAATTAAATATATCATGGGTTAATACCCATTTCTGGGTGTACTAATCTGCTTCTATTCGCAGATTTCTATAATGACGATATATCTGTAATTTTAGTTGAAAATGTTTACTAAGCTTTACCTCACGGGCTCTCAAAGCAGCCGTGGAGAGTGTACTACAGGGGCCATTTTTGTGCTACTTGAAAATTATTTCAAATTTAAAGCTTGGCGTCAGTCGGAATCGAACCTTGGCCCTTCGAAACACAACTAATCACCTATCGCTACATCTATACAACTTCATTTAAAATTATAAGTGAAATATCTTAATCAAATTTGTGAATTTAGATTTGAATACCATACACAAAACCACGATTATGAAAAATGGCTATTCCATTTCCCATAATATCGAGAAACAACCAAATGAAGAAATAATATACCATCCATTTAAAAAACAAAAATTGGAGGAATATCATCAGAGATACAAAATGTATTGACTAAATTAGTTGTACAATTATGTACATATAGGTCATCTTAAGGCGGATGATATTTTAATGAGAACAAATGTCTCTTTAAATTGTGAATTCATTCTTTACCCTACTGACATAGTAGAAGTTTCGCATGCTATTAAATCATTAAAAATTCTAGTTGTCTAGATTTATACAATATGAAGAATAATTTTATAAAAAAAAAACTAGAATAATTTATTGCTGAACTAATTAATAAATGCTTTGCTGAGGGCGTGTACCCAAAAGCCTTTAAGAAAACAAAAGTAATCCCACTATTTAAAAAAGGAGCTTGTAATAAGGTGGAGAATTATAGACCCATATCTATTATAGCCACGATATCCAAAATTGTTGAAAGTATTGTAAAAATCGTTTAATTGAGTATTTTGATAAAAATGAATTACTTGATAATCAACAGTTTGGTTTTCGCAGTGGTCGCTCTACAATCCAGGCTGTACTAAATATTATGCGCGACATAATTGAGGGCCTTGAAAATCGTGATCACATAGCTTTAACACTTTGCGATCTGTCAAAAGCGTTCGACTGTGTTTCACACGAACTTCTTTTAATGACACTAGAGCATTATGGCATTAATGGTTTAGCATTAAATTTTTTCACCTCGTATTTACAAGATTGTGAACAATGTGTATTTATAAACGGTGTAGTATCAGATAATAAAAAGATAGAGCACGGAGTTCCACAAGGCTCTATTTTGGGTCCGCTGTTCTTTATTATTTATATAAATGATTTCAGCCATTTCGGCCATGCAATACTATTCTGTTTGCGGATGATACCACCCTCATTAGTAAAAATAAGAACTTTGAAACTCTGTTACAAAATAGTAACAACGATATGAACCGAGCTAAATAATGGTTTGCCGCAAGACAAATTGCAAGCAAGGGAAACCTGTAAATATTCTAGGTTTTTATACTCGTATTGAACCATCTCTTAATGGTTCTTCTCATATTTTAGTTCTTAGTAAGAAACTATCCGGAATATTATTCTTACTTAGACTATTGAAACATACTGTAGATATGATTACTTTAAAAGTTAGCTATTTTTCTTTATTCCACTCATTAATATCTTACGGGACAATTCTGTGGGGGAACTCTCCAAATGCAATAAAAATCTTTCGGATGCAAAAAACAGCTAAACGAATCATGTTAGGCCTTAAATATAGAGACCATTGTAAACAAGGCTTTAAAGATTTAGGTATATTGACTCTACCGTCTATTTATATTCTAAACTCAGTACTTGAAGTACATAAATTAAGTTTAAATTTCACTAAAAATGGAGATTGCCACCGCTACAACAATAGATCTGCAAACTTATTGCGCAAACCTGCTTACAGGCTAAAGAAGTCTATTAAATGTTCATTAAATTTAGACCTGTATAATAAATTGCCTGAGAAAATAAAAAATATGAATCACAAAACTTTTAAAAACATAGTTAAAAATTTATATTTATTACGGTACCATTTCATTTTAGCCGAGATTTTCTTCTTACTCGTTTTAAAGGTAAATTAAAAAGGATTTGAGCAAATACGTCTATTTGTTTAAGGCCTCATATTATTATTATCGAGAGGTGGTTCATCTTTGTCCCTGTACTGCGACCTTTAAGGCCTCATGGTAATTCAATGATTGAATTACTTCACAGTTTATATTTAACTGCTATTTTCTATCTTCCAGTGTAATTTTTTAAGCTTCATTAATTTCCCAGCAATGTAATAATAGTCTGCTAATGTAAAGTGTACGTACAACAGGAGCCACCACCGGAATCGACTGGCAGATGCCACCATTTTATATAGTGTTGAGATGCAGAGGCCAGAGTATGAAATAGAATCAAGAGGCAGATGCCAGCGTATTAAATAAAATCGAGAGGTAGATGCCAGCATATTAAATAGAATCGAAAGACACATGGCAGTATATGACATAAAAGGCGATTTCGGGCGACATACCCGTTCACTTCTTCGGATTACTTACGGTTAGTTACGGTATGATATGATTAATGGTGGCGCCAAAAATCGTTGGTTCACTTGTTGACACCGTGCTTGGTGGTTATGTATATTCTGCGACATTTAAAACTGTCAAAAATAGTGTCTGACAATTAAAATGCATTAACGGAGAAAGATAGTTTTTTTTCATATTTGTCCAAAAAAGAGTCCACGAAAATAATGTCACCCTGTTTGACATAAGACCTCGACTCCGACTGTTTTGACATTTCAAAAAAATACATGAGGTGATTTCGGGCGACAACTGTTCACTTGCGGTATGTTGCGTTCAGGTACGTTCACACATTCGGGCGCTAGGAACAACATACCCGGTATGCTTGGATCAGTGTTCACATCTGAACGGGTTTGCGAGTCGGGTCAGCTCTCTGTTCACTATTTCTATCTCTTTTTATCATGTCTTTTTTTGAAATGTCAAAAGTAAAAACAGTCGGAGTCGTGGTCTTATGTCAAACAGGATGACATTATTTTCGTTGACTCTTTTTTTGGACAAATATGGAAAAAACTATCTTTCTCCGTTAATGCATTTTAATTGTCAGACACTATTTTTAACAGTTTTAAATGTCGCAGAATATATATATAACACCCAAGCACGGTGTCAACAAGTGAACCAACGATTTTTGGCGCCACCATTAACCATATCATACCGTAACTAACCGTAAGTAATCCGAAGAAGTGAACGGGTATGCGCTGGCTGTAAATCCCTTCCGTAACGTCCAAACCATCTGAAATATTTTTAAGTGTACGTGAACTACAGGATATAATTATATTTAATACGTACTGTCGCTGTCTGATGGTTTCTGAATAGTCAGTCATGGTGCGCGGAATTGCGGGTGTACCAAGTTTTCGGCTTCTATACATGGTAGATCTAATACTATTATAACCGTTTAAAAGGGCAGCCGCCTCAGGGTAACGCTGTTCTTCCTCGCGGAAAATGATTTCCATATCCGTGTTTTCGTTCTGGGCACTTCTTCTTAAAGCGGTTTTCAGGCGTAAAACCTGAACTTCACCTGCATCCGCATCATGATTATGAGGCACAGTTAACTCGGGAATTCCATCCCTTAAGACAAAACGAGCTGGGCAAGTTTCCCGATTTCTGCATACGAGGTAAATATTGCCCCCCTGGCGCCTGGTGCTACCGGTATATAGAAAATTGTCCAAAACAAATAACTGGTTATTAGACCGATGGCCATCTAATCGTTCCATTATAAAAATAATTATATAAAAAGCAATACAACGAACAATGAAATAAAGAAACGTTAAATTATTAACGCAAAAGAAAAAAATAATAAAAATATACAATCAAAAAAGCAGGTACTGAAATACGTACAAAGAAGTAAACAGTAGGTAACACAAAATAAAAGGTACGAAAAATAAATGATAAACAAGTCTATAAAGACTTGAACATGGACGAAAATAAAACAAAATAGATAATGTTAAATTATGACGAAAATTAAAGTGGTAATGTACACAAATATTTTATGTATATAAATATACACAATAAAGAAACCACGAACGATATAATAAACTTCGGAAGAACACAACACAATTTTTTCGCTTAGAGCACACGACTGCAAAATAGCACCTCAACAACTCAACAAATATGGAGTGATTCTTGATAAATATGAACATAGGTGATTTCTTATTTTTATCAATATTATATTCTTTAGGAAGAAAATATATACTATTTTTGTAATAAATGTTTGAATAATTATAATACAAAATATAATATAAAAGTGATTTCTGAATAAATAATAAATCTATTTTATTTAGCAAAAATTTCAGTACGTAATAACTGTTATAAAATATTTTATATTTAGATCGTAATTGTAAGCTATGGCGCGCTAGTGACATCTGTTATAATATAATGTTATATATTTATAGTTGTTAGTTTACATGGGAAAAACAAAAGTGCAATAAACAAATACAATTAATTTAATGTATATTATAATATGTACAATATAAACAAATACGTTTAATTTGATGTATATTTTTTACTAATTGATGTCATTCCACAATAATTTTGAAATTTAGCATTACTGGACCTTTTCAATTTAAAGAGATAGAAGATATGCGCAATGGGGATCTGCGCATAGTAAGAACAACTGCGATCTATGGCGTTTGTTTCTAAAAAAATTGGACCTAAAATGTAAGAATATCTCAGATAACTTTAAAAAATCTTATCGAAATAAGTTACAAAAGCTGCTTTTGTTGTTGCTAGTTGCTATGGTAATGTCAAGAAATTGATATTGAGATAAAGCCAAAAAAAGCAGAAGCATTCATAGCCGACCTACATATTTATTAAATTTTATTTAAATTTTCTGATCTATAATCCGTAGATTTATAAATTTTGTTATATTTAAATTGTTTAATTTATTGTAATACAAAGGCGGCTTTAATGGGATTATAACTGTAATGCTCGGGTTTATAAAAGCGAATTAAATTTTTATCCAGGATTATATGCAATAATGCAATTATACTCCAAGATTTTGTGTATATATATATATATATATATATATATATATATATATATATATATATATATATATATAATTTTGAAATTGGAGATTATATTTTATACAGGGTGTAAATAAAATAAGTGCATTAAATTTAACCAGTAATGTAACTCGACGAGAGAAACAATATTTCTTAATAACTTTTTTTTCTAAGTTTTTTAGATTTTGAGTTAAAATTCTTTAAAGATTTGCTGCATATTTCGTTACCCGCCCATGGAGAACAAATGGCTGGTGCCGTATTCAAGTAGGATACAAACAGCTCAAAAATTGTCGGTTATCGGTTACACTTGTAGTCACAATAATTAATAAACGAATCAACGGGAATAACATTTATTATTAATTAATTCGTAATAGTACATACGTACATACATACATACATACATACATACATACATACATACATACATACATACATACATACATACATACATACATACATACATACATACATACATACATACATACATACATACATACATACATACATACATACATACATACATACATACATACATACATACATACATACATACATACATACATACATACATACATACATACATACATACATACATACATACATACATACATACATACATACATACATACATACATACATACATACATACATACATACATACATACATACATACATACATACATACATACATACATACATACATACATACATACATACATACATACATACATACATACATACATACATACATACATACATACATACATACATACATACATACATACATACATACATACATACATACATACATACATACATACATACATACATACATACATACATACATACATACATACATACATACATACATACATACATACATACATACATACATACATACATACATACATACATACATACATACATACATACATACATACATACATACATACATACATACATACATACATACATACATACATACATACATACATACATACATACATACATACATACATACATACATACATACATACATACATACATACATACATACATACATACATACATACATACATACATACATACATACATACATACATACATACATACATACATACATACATACATACATACATACATACATACATACATACATACATACATACATACATACATACATACATACATACATACATACATACATACATACATACATACATACATACATACATACATACATACATACATACATACATACATACATACATACATACATACATACATACATACATACATACATACATACATACATACATACATACATACATACATACATACATACATACATACATACATACATACATACATACATACATACATACATACATACATACATACATACATACATACATACATACATACATACATACATACATACATACATACATACATACATACATACATACATACATACATACATACATACATACATACATACATACATACATACATACATACATACATACATACATACATACATACATACATACATACATACATACATACATACATACATACATACATACATACATACATACATACATACATACATACATACATACATACATACATACATACATACATACATACATACATACATACATACATACATACATACATACATACATACATACATACATACATACATACATACATACATACATACATACATACATACATACATACATACATACATACATACATACATACATACATACATACATACATACATACATACATACATACATACATACATACATACATACATACATACATACATACATACATACATACATACATACATACATACATACATACATACATACATACATACATACATACATACATACATACATACATACATACATACATACATACATACATACATACATACATACATACATACATACATACATACATACATACATACATACATACATACATACATACATACATACATACATACATACATACATACATACATACATACATACATACATACATACATACATACATACATACATACATACATACATACATACATACATACATACATACATACATACATACATACATACATACATACATACATACATACATACATACATACATACATACATACATACATACA
>OY720452.1:35979869-36079869 GCA_963082715.1 Harpalus rubripes | reverse complement strand
TATTATTATTATTATTATTATTATTATATTATTATTATTATTATTATTATTATTATTATTATTATTATTATTATTATTATTATTATTATTATTATTATTATTATTATTATTATTATATTATTATTATTATTATTATTATTATTATTATTATTATTATTATTATTATTATATTATTATTATTATTATTATTATTATTATTATTATTATTATTATTATTATTATTATTATTATTATTATTATTATTATTATTATTATTATTATTATTATTATTATTATTATTTTATTATTATTATTATTATTATTATTATTATTATTATTATTATTATTATTATTATTATTATTATTATTATTATTATTATATTATTATTATTATTATTATTATTATTATTATTATTATTATTATTATTATTATTATTATTATTATTATTATTATTATTATTATTATTATTATTATTATTATTATTATTATTATTATTATTATTATTATTATTATTATTATTATTATTATTATTATTATTATTATTATTATTATTATTATATTATTATTATTATTATTATTATTATTATTATTATTATTATTATTATTATTATTATTATTATTATTATTATTATTATTATTATTATTATTATTATTATTATTATTATTATTATTATTATTATTATTATTATTATTATTATTATTATTATTATTATTATTATTATTATTATTATTATTATTATTATATTATTATTATTATTATTATTATTATTATTATTTTATTATTATTATTATTATTATTATTATTATTATTATTATTATTATTATTATTATTATTATTATTATTATTATTATTATTATTATTATTATTATTATTATTATTATTATTATTATTATTATTATTATTATTATTATTTATTATTATTATTATTATTATTATTATTATTATTATTATTATTATTATTATTATTATTATTATTATTATTATTATTATTATTATTATTATTATTATTATTATTATTATTATTATTATTATTATTATTATTATTATTATTATTATTATTATTATTATTATTATTATTATTATTATTATTATTATTATTATTATTATATATTATTATTATTATTATTATTATTATTATTATTATTATTATTATTATTATTATTATTATTATTATTATTATTATTATTATTATTATTATTATTATTATTATTATTATTATTATTATTATTATTATTATTATTATTATTATTATTATTATTATTATTATTATTATTATTATTAATATTATTATTATTATTATTATTATTATTATTATTATTATTATTATTATTATTATTATTATTATTATTATTATTATTATTATTATTATTATTATTATTATTATTATTATTATTATTATTATTATTATTATTATTATTATTATTATTATTATTATTATTATTATTATTATTATTATTATTATTATTATTATTATTATTATTATTATTATTATTATTATTATTATTTATTATTATTATTATTATTATTATTATTATTATTATTATATTATTATTATTATTATTATATTATTATTATTATTATTATTATTATTATTATTATTATTATTATTATTATTATTATTATTATTATTATTATTATTATTATTATTATTATTATTATTATTATTATTATTATTATTATTATTATTATTATTATTTTATTATTATTATTATTATTATTATTATTATTATTATTATTATTATTATATTATTATTATTATTATTATTATTATTATTATTATTATTATTATTATTATTATTATTATTATTATTATTATTATTATTATTATTATTATTATTATTATTATTATTATTATTATTATTATTATTATTATTATTATTATTATATTATTATTATTATTATTATTATTATTATTATTATTATATTATTATTATTATTATTATTATTATTATTATTATTATTATTATTATTATTATTATTATTATTATTATTATTATTATTATTATTATTATTATTATTATTATTATTATTATTATTATTATTATTATTAATTATTATTATTATTATTATTATTATTATTATTATTATTATTATTATTATTATTATTATTATTATTATTATTATTATTATTATTATTATTATTATTATTATTATTATTTATTATTATTATTATTATTATTATTATTATTATTATTATTATTATTATTATTATTATTATTATTATTATTATTATTATTATTATTATTATTATTATTATTATTATTATTATTATTATTATTATTATTATTATTATTATTATTATTATTATTATTATTATTATTATTATTATTATTATTATTATTATTATATTATTATTATTATTATTATTATTATTATTATTATTATTATTATTATTATTATTATTATTATTATTATTATTATTATTATTATTATTATTATTATATTATTATTATTATTATTATTATTATTATTATTATTATTATTATTATTATTATTTTATTATTATTATTATTATTATTATTATTATTATTATTATTATTATTATTATTATTATTATTATTATTATTATTATATTATTATTATTATTATTATTATTATTATTATTATTATTATTATTATTATTATTATTATTATTATTATTATTATTATTATTATTATTATTATTATTATTATTATTATTATTATTATTATTATTATTATTATTATTATATTATATTATTATTATTATTATTATTATTATTATTATTATTATTATTATTATTATTATTATTATTATTATTATTATTATTATTATTATTATTATTATTATTATTATTATTATTATTATTATTATTATTATTATTATTATTATTATTTATTATTATTATTATTATATTATTATTATTATTATATTATTATTATTATTATTATTATTATTATTATTATTATTATTATTATTATTATTATTATTATTATTATTATTATTATTATTATTATTATTATTATTATTATTATTATTATTATTATTATTATTATTATTATTATTATTATTATTATTATTATTATTATTATTATTATTATTATTATTATTATTATTATTATTATTATTATTATTATTATTATTATTATTATTATTATTATTATTATTATTATTATTATTATTATTATTATTATTATTATTATTATTATTATTATTATTATTATTATTATTATTATTATTATTATTATTATTATTATTATTATTATTATTATTATTATTATTATTATTATTATTATTATTATTATTATTATTATTATTATTATTATTATTATTATTATTATTATTATTATTATTATTATTATTATTATTATTATTATTATTATTATTATTATTATTATTATTATTATTATTATTATTATTATTATTATTATTATTATTATGTATTATTATTATTATTATTATTATTATTATTATTATTATTATTATTATTATTATTATTATTATTATTATTATTATTATTATTATTATTATTATTATTATTATTATTATTATTATTATTATATTATTATTATTATTATTATTATTATTATTATTTATTATTATTATTATTATACGTGCCTTATAAACAAAAGAGTTTTATAAATTTTTAAGAACAAGAAACATTAAAAATGCTTATATTTTATGTGTTACAAACAATAATATAAAACTGTTAAATCAGGAAGCCTTAACTTTTAAGTGGATAAATAAACCAATATCAATTTAAAAATCATTTGTCGGTATTAATAGACTATAGTTTTGGACAACCAATGCATTGTGAATTTCGCGAGAACAAAGGGCAAGTAAACCATTTTACTTTATTACCCTTATAATCCTATCCCCACGCAAAAATACAAAGTTAAGAAAAGGATAGATGCGGCAGGTATAGACAAATCGAGTCTCTCATTTGCCAATGAGATTTTAAATTTATTTCTATTTTTAGTCACATTCACTACTTATGTAACAAAATAAAATGTTTCGCTTTTTTTGCCAATTAAAAATTAAAGATCAACAATTAAACAGTTGCCATTCTAATGAATTATTGTTCGTATATGAAGAAAAATTATGAATCTGTACAATTGTTTCGATTTCTTTGCCCCCATAACTTTAAAAACTTCTCTGAAATAATAATTTTTATAATTATATTAGTTTATATGTAGAATACATATATTTTTTAGATTAATAATATAAAAAGTATTCCGTGTGTTGCAATAAAAATCAATCTTCTATTACAAGTATTATATTTTGTGTCATTTCAAAATCACCACGCTTTACTCTATAATACCGACTATACCGGACACAAGAGGATATGTGAACTATTTTACTAAAATTTTAGCTACTGACGCAAATTATTTCACCTAATATATTGTCACCTTTTTCTCAAAATCTATTAGAGCAATAAAGTTCAAATTTAGTATTAGTAACATATTTGACATACTTTATGGTTTGAGATAAATTTTTATCATTCAATTCGAGAAATAATTTTTTTATTATGGTCAACAATAACGTAAAAAAACTAAAAATTATTTCATTTTACAAACAAAAAAATATGTATCTTAAGAGGCATATTTACCCCTGTGCTGAAATATGAAGCGAAAATTCAAATAAATTGTTCCTGTACTGGAACTATCAACATTTTAAAAAATTCAACACAACCCAAACCTACTTGCGATATTAACCTACATTTAAAAAAAATAATTATTGAAATCTATTAATATTTGACTTTGATTTTATAGGCAAAACAGCATTTCTCGAATTTCCCATAAAATCAAAGTCAAATACTAATAAATTTCAATAATTATTTTTTTAAAATACAGGTTAATATTGCAAGTAAGTTTGTGTTGTGTTGAATTTTTTAAAATGTTAATAGTTCTAGTAGAGGAACAATTTATTTGAGTTTTCGCTTCATATTTCAGGACAGGGGTAAATATGCCTCTTAATTATATATGTTTGACAGAAATATCATTTCACAGAAAAGAGATAATGATGACAAAAATACACTGTTTTGCGTATGGGACCCGCAATACGTTAACGCACCCTTAAAATTATTCAATAGTTATATCCTGAGTAGGGTTGTGAAAAAGATCGATTGAAAGATCTTTTTTTAAAAAAAATCGGATGAATATTTTATTTTGAAAAATCGATCAATTGAAAAATTGTACGAATTGTACGAATTCCGGAACATCGATCTTTCTAAAAGATATCGATCGTCTAAATTTTGAAAGATCGGCTTTTCTAAAAAATATTTATTCCAATATCGATGAAAAATCTTTTGATTTCAACAGTATTTGGCGTTTCATGCGTGATAGATGTTATTTGTGACTTGTGTTTCGTGATTTATGTGTGTATGCGTTGGAGAAACTGCTTATCAATAAAAATCTTTTTATAAACTCAATCTTGCGATTTTCTATTAAAATCGATCTTTTGATTCTTTATTAAAATCGATTTTTTGATGTAGTATTTTGATTTCATATTAAAAATATCGATTTTTGCGATTTATCGATCAAACCGATCTATCTCGACAAATCGATTTTATCAAAAAATCGAAAATTGATTTCAAATTTCTAAGATCGCACAACCCTAACCCGAATGCTGAGAATTTAATCGATTAAATTTGACATGTCTGGCTTATGAAACAATTTTTTAAAAAGTGTTAGAGTACATAATAATTTGAAGAAAAAAAACCGAGACCGCAAGTCGAGAGATTTTATCTTAAATTTTTTTAAAAGCAAAATTTTGTAAATAAGCCTTACGCAAATTTAATTCTTTAACACGAGAGGTATATGCCAAGATTATTTCATTTGTTTTTTTTTTTACTTGTCAAATAAATGTCAAAAAATAATAAATAAAATTTGCTGGAATTGAATAATTTGGCATGTTTAAAGAAATATCAGTAAAGGTAAAAAACACGTATCTTGCTTCTGCGATTAATTATCCGGCTAAATATTCCTTCAAAATGTTCAAAATTTGCACATAAAAGCTAGCTTCAATTTAATCGCTGTTAAAAAGCTAGGTGCTATTTAATCACTTATTTAAAATGCACAACAATGGAAAATGAGACATTCTAATTGGTCAAATTTGAAGAATGAAATAGTCATAATTATATGAATGTTTTTCTTAAGTTATTAAGGACGAGTGTAGAGGGAGGGGGTAATGGCGGTAATTACAAGTACAAGAAGAATAAACAATTTATTTATTTTAATATTTAATATACAGAGTGGTGACCGACACAGCCGAACGCAGGACTTTAACTTGTAAAATCATATTTCCGAATTTCCCGCTTCCATAATTATTTATTACTTTAGATTAAAAGTTTCAAATAAAAGTTGTAGAGTATAAAATTTTGAATCTGAGTCAATAAGCATAATTAATTTTTCATTTTGTAACGGCAGAAAATCAATACGAAAATGTCGAAAATTGTATAAAAAATAGCGATAGCTATGAATTTAATAAAAAAATTAACAATGTGTAACGATTTATTTGTCAAGTTAGATTACTTTATTTTTATTTATAATTATCTTGAAGTGAATAATTATGCATTTTAAGTATTAAATCATTGTCCACTTCGACAGAAATTACAAACAATATCCACTGAAAATATATTAACCTCCACAGACAAAACGTCATATATTTTCTTGTTAAATTCCATGGCTGTCGCTATTGTTGAGATGGTTTTCGACATTTTCATACCTAATTAATTTTGTTTATTAATACAGATGCAGACTTTTATGATCTACAACTTTTATTTAAAGCTTGTTTACTTAAATAATTAGAAAAGCAAGAAATTATGAAGGTATGATTTTACCTTATTAAATTATTCGTTATGTTCCACCACGTGCCGACTACAAATTTTATTTATTATTATATGTTAAAGCCCTATGTTACGCTGTGCTGATCAGCATCCTGTAGAAAGCAAGTACAAGAACAATAAACAACTTATTTATTTAAATATTTAATAATTTTATAATAAATACAAACACAAAAATTTAACATGTTTATAATGTCGTAAAATTTTCCATTTCTTTCAGAAATAATCAAATGTATACAATCATATATTCTCTCTATTTGGTTATTATAAATTCCGATAATTTGTATTTAGCAATATAAATAAATAAATAAATAAATAAGTAAATAGCCAAATCTAACTTTGTCCAAGTTAGATTTGGCTACTTCTTTTTAAAAAATTGGAAAAATCATTTCATAAACGCTTAATTCAATATTAGTGTAGCCATCTATATCAAATTACCTGAATTATTTTACTATGACAGCAAAAACTAGTGAAAGACTTATATAATATGTAATTGTAAAATTTATTTCATATATAATATGAAATGTAGATTACGTGGAAATACATTAGAATCAAATATTTCTTTTATTTTTTTTTCTAATTCTAATACACATGAACATTGGTAAGCGACGTTGCCAAATCCAAAATTTTCACCGTTGTACAGCGAATCTCGTTTGACTTCCTACGTACCTGTTCAACCTCCTTACAAAATTCTTTCAGTAATACTCATTTATTTACGTATATTTTCACATTCTTAAATCACTAGAATCTTCAGATTTAATTTGCACGATTTGTAACCTGAATAATCTATTTCTTTATTAAATATTGTTCATTATCATTTGTAGTGATAGGTAATAAAATAAAATGCATAATTAATCGAACTGTCATAAAAATTAGTTTATTAGCTTCATTACTACTGTTTCCTAATTGTGTTATAAGAAATTGTGATTATTAAATTACTATTTATTGTGTTTCAATTTATAAACAACGTTTTTATCACGAAGAATTCTACAAATAATGAAATGGTATTATTCATACGTTACATGCATTTATTTGTAATTTTGTTTCCATTTAATGGCTACAAATGAGCAATATTTATTAAACTTCAAATTATATTTTACAAGGTTACAAAACATGCAAAATGAAATCTGATGATCAGTAATGTAGATGTCGAATTTTATTATCTACAACTCTTATATTTTTGTCGAGGGATCTATAGCCATTACTTCCGTTATTTTGTCCATTTCAGTAAACTGCAAATAAATAAAATATGTACCGATTATTAAAATTCGAAAAACATTTAATTATATTAGGTTCCAAATCCCGTCAAGAAACTACTTTTCTTCTTCAATTAATTATATATAAACAATTTTTAACACAAGATAAAATTCTGAATCAATTTTTTTTTTGCAAAATGCTACATTCTATATATTGTTATAATGTATATTTTAAATTAAATATGTTAATTTATAATATATTATTGAAGTATGCTCCTGCCTAACTAATTTAATTCCAAATTAATGAGAAATCTTCTTAAGAATTGTTTCTCGCCACTAATGCATTCAATTTCAAATATCACTAATTTATTATTATTATTCAGTTGAATATATTCACTAAATTAATTGTAAATTCTTCTATTTCATATTATCAGACGTCTTCACTATATATTCATTCAATGAAAAATAAATAAATAAATAAATAGAATATTTAAAAAGTATGCGCCCAATAGATCCATCTGTAGTACGGTAGATAAACTTATTACGCAAGATGCGTATGAAATATCTGGTTTGAAACTCTGGTTTATTTGTTCGTCCTGTGCCGTTTTACCATCTTTTGTACGACATGGGAATCGCATGTTTGTAAGCTATGGGAAAAGTGGTGGGGATAACTTTGTAAGAGCTGGGATTTGGACGGCGTAAGATTTGAACGGCATAGCATTTGAACGCTGTGTGATTGTACGGCGTGAAATGCTTCGGTTTAGGATTGCGGATAGCTAGTCGGAGGTCCAGGATTATTATTTATAAATGATTATGAAATTTGTAAAACTTAAACATTTTATTAACACACACCAAATGTACAAACATGTAACTAGAATAAAAAAAAAAAAAATGTCTTAGAAATCTGTCTGTTTGACTCCAACTTTGAATTTATGTAACTTGGTATATATTTACTGTACTTGACGGGAATCCTGTCTCTGAGATGACACTCTCGCTCGGATTCAGCGACTATCTCGCTGAGGGCAGTTCGCGATGCGCGTGTCGTTGAGTTCTAGACTACAGAAACTGAAGGTAGACTATCGCAGGAAGTGACTTCTTAGTTAGCCGATGCAGCTATTGTAAGAAGTGCCTTCTGAAGCTCGCGAGTGGTATTTATACCCAGATTTGGCTAGATTCGGTTGAAATTTGCGCGTTTAGAAGAGGGAGATGTTACCGGCCATCTGATTGGTGCAGAGGCGGAGTAGTGTCGCGATGTCTGATTGGCTAATGGCCGGGGTTCCTAAAATGTTTATTTCAGGGTTTTAAAATACAAGCAAAAATAATAAATTTCCAGTGTTTTTGTGGAAGTTATCATCAGGTAAAATTATACAATACAAATAGCACATGAATACAATAAATATAATAAATATATTTCAGTTTGCCTTGAAGTCAGCGGCTGACCGTAGCGTCAGCATCGCTCAGCTGTTCTTGCAGTTGTCAAATGGATTTCCCGGGTGGTTTTCTCCAAGTTCGGTGCAGGGAATTGTGTCCTTAAGGATCCTATTGTTGTCAGTTAGGCACGGTCCGTGGATTAACCTGTGTGAAAACAGCAACGGCAACGGTCAAAAGAGTGCAGCAACGAGTAAACGAAAGCGCACCGTTATACAAAGTCGTGCGCAATACCACTATACCAGCAACCACCAGCAACGGAAATTAGTATTGATAACACGTGTAGTACTGAAGCAAAAATAAAATGTTATTTAAACTTGAATGTATCACTTTGACATTTATAATAAATATAAACAATAGTCTCAATATTATAAAACATGTTATGCGTTACGACGTGTAGGAGAAGAATTTTTTGCAGGGATGTAGTTAGGTATAGTACAGTTCGGAATTTAAATAAATTTGGTATTTAAACTATCGTGCTACTGTTTCATATTGCCAATAATTATAAACAATATTCCGTAGAATACAAGTGTATAAGTCACTATGCGTTAGGCACCGTAGGGGATGAACTATGAAGTATTATATGAACGGTATTCCAATAATACAAACGTGGCCACTTAATGCTACGAGCCGTCGGGGATCACTTATAAATTATTAATTCTTAACTTACACTATGCGAGCATAAGATATTTTTTTCTTACTTTATCGCATTTGTATCCAATTCATATTTTCACAGCCTACAAGAAAGGACACCTGTTAAGTTAAGTTCGAAGGACCAAGTCGCTAATGGACTAATTGTATGTTATTATTTGCAATAATCGCGAGTGGACTGTATTATTAAATTTGTTTGAGGTATCACAAGCAAAAGCAAGAGTACTGACCTTGACTTAAGGAGACTTTAAAAAAGGGGCAGGGACTTGGGATCTAATGACAGGAAACAGGAATGGGAATCGCTGGATGCGTCTTGAAGCGGTGACGAAACAGGAGTAGGAGACGCTGGTTGCGTCTCAAAGCGGTGATGGGTTCGGATGCGTGAGGAGATGGACACGCTGCGCTTGCATGTGCGCAACGGCAGTAGGGATCTAGTTGAGACGGCTGAATGCCGCTATTCTGGTTGATGATGCGTTGCGCTTGAGGGCACGCAACAGTAGTGGAGATCTGGTTGAAACGGCAATCCTTTGCTGTCCTGGTCGATGCTCGTTCTGGCTCGACTTGAAGACGATTGCCGTTGTCCTGGTCGACGCTCAAATTAGCTCGACTTGAAGACAGGGTTTGAGCTCAAATGGCCCACTGCTGGCGAATACAATACTATTCACAAGCACGAAAAAACACTTACACTTTCACTATTTCTGAAAGGAAAAGATCCCCACTAGACAATTAAACGACGATATTCAATCAATAATATTTAATTATTCAAATTTAAGATTATAAGGTGGAATTCAAAGCCAAGATGCAAAAATTAATAATGAATTTAAGATTTTTTAAAGAAAGATTCAGAGAGAATGAAAAACACGAGTGAACCCTCACTTGGTTCGTCACCGACTTTTTTTGTTTATATATTTTTTTTCATCGTTAAGGGTTTTTTAATTGTTGCATCTTTGCTTCTTTACAGATGACTATGATTACAAAATATGAATACAGAGTTGACTTGGTTTTTTAAACAATAATAATAACATTTTTATAATCGTCAGTAACTCTGATCTTGCTTGTCACACCTCATAACAAACTTAACATATTCCCGGGCACAAGAAATTTGCGTGGTGCATAATAATTAATTCGATTTGGCGAAAAAATGCACTGCAACTAACAATTGTTTGGAAAAAACAAGTACGAACAGAAAAAACAAAAAATAATCAACTCGACAGAAACATCGAGTGACAGTTAACAAGTGACATTATGTCTATCTGACAATATGTCAGAGTGGCATAATGTCAAAATGACATTTTGTGTCAAAGTGACATTTTTACAAATTAACAAAACAACAATAATGAAAATTGACGACAATTAAGCTATCTATTGAGTTGGTAGTGGACATAATTTATTAATTGGGCGTTTGATTACACCGTTTTCTGTTTTTACCAACGCGACGCGAGCTATTTTGTCGTTTCCAAAGTATAATTTAGTGATAATTCCTAATGGCCATTCTAATGGTGGTAATCGAATTTCTTTAATTATGACTACCTGCCCAATTTTTACTATGTTAGTTGATGTTAGCCATTTTTGGCGTATCTGTAGAGAAGTTAAATACTCTAATTGCCATTTTTCCCAATATGATTTTATTAGTGAGTCTAGTAAATATTTGCGATGTACCAAAGTGGATTTGGATTTGAGTGGTTCAGCTATAGGCAATCGTTTTAATGGGGTTTGAAGCAGAAAATGGGCCGGTGTTAATAACTCTGGATTGAGTTCTGCACCTTGTACACATAGAGGACGAGAATTTAAAACTGCTTCTATTTGTGTTAAGAGCGTTATCAGTTCTTCGTAGCTTAATAATTGTTTACCTATGACTCTGAATAAGTGTTTCTTACAGCTTTTTATTACAGATTCCCAAATCCCTGCGAAGTTAGCACTGTATGGCGGGATTGTTTTCCACTCTATTCCATTCATTGCTAATTCGTTGGATAATGTTTTATGAAATGTAGTCGACTGCACAAAATTATACAGTTCATTAAACTTGTTTCGAGCCCCTATGAAAGTAGTGCTATTATCGGAATATAAATGTGAAACGGGGCCTCTCCTTGATACAAATCTTTTAAACGCGTTAATAAACGAATTTACTGTTAGATCTGAAACCAATTCAATATGAACAGCCTTTATAGTTAGACAAATGAAAATGCAAATGTATGCCTTTTTTGCGTGTTGGCCTTTATGTCTTGATTTTATGAATTTAATTGGGCCTGCATAATCTACACCTGTGTAAACAAATGGCTTTGAAACAGTTACTCGATAATCCGGTAAATCCCCCATCTTAGGTTGTGTGCTAATCGGTCTTGCCTTAAAACATTTATTACATTTGTATAAATTTCGTTTGATTGCATTTCTACCGGCAATAATCCAATATTTCTGACGAATTATTGCTAGTAACAAATCTGTTCCCGCATGACAATTTGAAATATGATAATAACCTATAATTAATTCGACTATGTGATCAGATTTTGGCAGCAAAATTGGATGTTTAACTTCAAATGGCAATGTTGCATTGAATAATCTTCCGCCAACTCTTAATATTCCGTTTTCGTCTACAAATGGGGAAAGTTTTAATATTTGTTTGTTTTTTATTGACCGATTATTTCCCTCTTGAAGCGTTTTTATTATTTCATAGAAGTATACAAATTGTACAGCCCTTAAAATATATATTTCTGTTATGGCTAAGTTTGACGCGGATATGTAACCTTTGAAAAGTAATTTTTTGCCAAACTTTAAAATGTAACTTGTTACCCTTAACAATTTGCTCCAAGAGGATATATTTTGTGCCAAAGTGTATAAAATGGGATAATGAATCACAGATGCAGTGGTATTAAATGTTTTCGAATTAATTTCCGGTAATTGGTCAACAGACAAAGTATTTAATTGATGAATAGGCCAATTTTCGATTGTTGACTGTAACCAATCGGGGCCATTCCACCATAAATTACATGTAATTAATTGGGCTGGGAGCATCCCTCTAGATATTAAATCGCTAGGGTTTTCTTTCCCTGCCACATAATAAAAACAACTTGGATCTAAATTTTCTTGTATTTGCGCAACTCTGTTGCTTACAAATGTTGTCCATCTATGCGGAGATGATTTTATCCATGATAATGTGATCATAGAATCAGAAAAAGCATATATTTTATCAATTGGGTATTTTTTAATTATATAATCTTTAACATGTTTTACAAGTTTTGCCATAAGAAGAGCAGCACACAATTCGAGCCTGGCTAAAGTGATTATTTTCATAGGAGCTACCTTGGATTTTGAACATAATAGTCTAATTGTGACATTATTTAAATTTACTACTTGAAGATAGATGACGCAACCATACGCCTTTGTACTAGCATCGCAAAAGGCAACCAGGTTTACTCGGCAGCCTTCCGAAATGCCTATATGTCTAGGGACCGACAATTTCTCTAAACAGTTGAATTCTGCGATCAATTTGCAAAAATTCGAGGTTATGTTTTTGGGTGGTATGTCATCCCAATCAACGCCGGCTTGCCATAACTCCTTTATTAATAATTTGGCATATAATATTACAGGTGAGACTAATCCAAGCACGTCAAATAATCTGGCAACTGTTGACAATATAATTCTTTTTGTGCAATGTGCTGTGTCAAAGTTTGACGTTTGGAATGTGAAAGTGTCAGTGTTAGGATTCCAAGATATTCCTAAAATCTTTAAGTTTTCTCCCTTTGACAAGTCTATACTGGTTTTGTGTGAGGTTGGTAAACTCTCAATGAGTGATGTATTGTTACTCGCCCATTTTATCAAATCGAAACCTCCAGCTGACATTAAATTAATTAAATCCGTTATAAGACTACTAGCTTCAGTTGAATTTATAACAGATACGACTAAGTCGTCCATATATAATTCAGTCTTTGCCCGATTTGTCACATTTGGATAATTTTTACTTTCGTCTTCCGCTAATTGTCGGATAGTTCGCATTGCTAAGTAAGGGCTAGATTTTATTCCAAAACAAACACAATTAAATTGAAAAGTTTTTATCGCTTCAGAGGTGTCAAATCTATAAAGAATTTTCTGATATTTTCTATGTTGTTCTGACACTAATACTTGTAAATACATCTGTTTTATGTCAGCTGTCAAGGCTATGGGAAATAATCTAAAATTTAACAATAAATTAAATAAATCTGCTTGCAAATTTGGGCCAGAGTACAATAAATCATTCAGAGACAGTCCAGTATGAGTTTTAGCGCTAGCATCCAGAACTATTCTAACTTTTGTTGTAGCTTTGTCTTCGCGAATGACAGCATGATGTGGAATAAAATAGCCTTCATTATTCGTCACTTCTGACAGATAACCTTTTTGTAAATATTCATTTATTATGTCATTGTATTGACGTTGCAAATCTACTGACTGACTAAAACGTTTTTCTAAATGTAAGAGCCGACGTTCGGCTATTAAGCGAGAATTTCCCAACAAATTAGGATCTCTCTCAAATGGTAAGTTTACTATGTATCTGCCATTTTCTAAACGTTTAGTGGTTTCCGTAAATATTTTTTCACATTCAGCGTTTTCAGGACTCTTTATTGTGTGACTTGGAACTTCTTCTAGTTCCCAAAACTTGTGCAAACAAGATACTAAATTATTTTGTGCAAATGCAGAAAATGATGAAAAGGATTCAGAAGGTACAACTTTATTATTTATTTCTCCGATTAGCACATAACCTAATGTTGTATCATAGGCTACTGGTGCGGTTCCTAATCGATTCGATAGTATTAAAGAGGGATATATTTGAGCCCCTAGAATTACGTCAATTTTTCCCGGTACATTCCAGGAATTATCGGCTAAAAGAATGGATTTTAAGGACCGAAACTTTGAAGCATCTAGTTTACACGAAGGTAAATTATCAGTTATACATTCTACTACTAATGCATTTAAATTGTACTTATGAGGCGATACTCTCGATTCTATGTCAAAATTTACATACCCATAAACTGGGCGACTTGTCATCCCGATCCCCCGAATTTTTGAGTTTTCGAGCGGTGTGATCGGTAATTTTAATTTTTCACAACAATTCTTTGTTATAAGATTATTTTGTGACCCATTGTCTAATAGACATCTAATCATTAGTTTCTTTTTATTTATGTTCGTTGCATAAACTTGTGCTGTCGACAACAAAACATAACCATTATTATTTGTGGATACATGACATGAAGTGTCAATTTTCTCCGGTTCCGTTATTTGTTTGGTTGGAGATTGAGTAGAAGATGAAAAATGCAAAAATGTATGATGTTTTTTGTTACATTCCCGGCATCTATAGCGTGATGGACAGTTTTTTACTGAATGAACATTGGATAAGCAATTATAACATGCATTTTTTGATTTTATAAATCCAAATCTGTCTTGTACTGACATTTTATGGAATTTTTCGCAAAAATACAGATTGGAATGTTCCGCACTGTTGCACAAAATACAAGGTATTTTACAAGGTATTTTTTGTTTTGGTTTTTCATCTGCCGCCAAAAATGTGCGTGAATGATGACAGATGAAAAACGCTCCAAGATCTTTGCCTGATCTCTAACAAAATCTAAGAAGTTTTTGCAAGTAGGAAATTCCGTTTCGCGGAATATCGTATCAAATAGCAATACTATTTCTGGATCCACCTTTTTGGATGCGCAGTTTAATAGCACGAAATCCAGAATGTCTGGAATATTAAGTTGCTTGATAGCCTCTACGGAGGCGGAAAATTTATTGACAAACGTTGTTAAATGACTTGGGTTTTTTGAACTAAATTTTATATTGAAAATATTGTCTAAGTATTGCTTAGCCATTGTTCTTTCATCCTGGTATTGCTTTACCAGGCCGTCCCAAATAATGTCATAGTTTTCAGGTGTGGGCAATATCCCCCCTGTTATTTCTAGAGCATTGCCCGTAAGTTTGCCTATTAGATAACTAATTTTTTGTTCGTTTGAGAGCGCCTCGTTTTCATGTACATTTGATTTGAATGATTGATAAAATAACGGCCACATTTCTACTTTCCCATTAAAAGATGGCAATTCAATAGCGGGCAGTTTTTTACATTTATTTAGTGCAGTACTAGATTTTGACGGCTGCGCTTTGGGGGCCAACAAGGACAGCTCACTTCTCGTTCTTTTTATTTTTGAAAAATACATTTCTATTGTCATTAATGTATCAAAATTTGGATTAAAATTAGCATCAATAGATAGCTCAAGGTCATTTATACGAATTAAGGCATTTTTAAATTCCTCCCTTAACAAATCGACTTCTTGGGATTCGTCCAAGAAGCGTTCATTGGCGCATGTGTCCGTTGGAGTGCACTTTTTCGCGAGATCGTGTATTTTTACAATACGGGATTCGTAGCCTCTTGCTAGGGCCTTTAACGTTTTTAAATCAACTTCCATAGTACTAAAATTGACAGTGGAACATCCGGCTCGAAGGACCAAATTTTTATGTTAAGTTAAGTTCGAAGGACCAAGTCGCTAATGGACTAATTGTATGTTATTATTTGCAATAATCGCGAGTGGACTGTATTATTAAATTTGTTTGAGGTATCACAAGCAAAAGCAAGAGTACTGACCTTGACTTAAGGAGACTTTAAAAAAGGGGCAGGGACTTGGGATCTAATGACAGGAAACAGGAATGGGAATCGCTGGATGCGTCTTGAAGCGGTGACGAAACAGGAGTAGGAGACGCTGGTTGCGTCTCAAAGCGGTGATGGGTTCGGATGCGTGAGGAGATGGACACGCTGCGCTTGCATGTGCGCAACGGCAGTAGGGATCTAGTTGAGACGGCTGAATGCCGCTATTCTGGTTGATGATGCGTTGCGCTTGAGGGCACGCAACAGTAGTGGAGATCTGGTTGAAACGGCAATCCTTTGCTGTCCTGGTCGATGCTCGTTCTGGCTCGACTTGAAGACGATTGCCGTTGTCCTGGTCGACGCTCAAATTAGCTCGACTTGAAGACAGGGTTTGAGCTCAAATGGCCCACTGCTGGCGAATACAATACTATTCACAAGCACGAAAAAACACTTACACTTTCACTATTTCTGAAAGGAAAAGATCCCCACTAGACAATTAAACGACGATATTCAATCAATAATATTTAATTATTCAAATTTAAGATTATAAGGTGGAATTCAAAGCCAAGATGCAAAAATTAATAATGAATTTTTGATTTTTTAAAGAAAGATTCAGAGAGAATGAAAAACACGAGTGAACCCTCACTTGGTTCGTCACCGACCTTTTTTGTTTATATATTTTTTTTCATCGTTAAGGGTTTTTTAATTGTTGCATCTTTGCTTCTTTACAGATGACTATGATTACAAAATATGAATACAGAGTTGACTTGGTTTTTTAAACAATAATAATAACATTTTTATAATCGTCAGTAACTCTGATCTTGCTTGTCACACCTCATAACAAACTTAACAACACCCTAATACTGCATACGCAACTACTTGGCGCTACAAGCCGTCGGAGGTGTTTTATTAATAATTAATTCTCAACTTGAACTGTGCGAGAATAAGAGTTTTTTTTTCTTACTTTAACGTATTTGCCGTCGGGGGCGACTTATAAATTTTTAATTCTAAACCTGCACTATGCGTGCTCGTGCATTAGAAAAAAATGTTTTTCCTTAATTAAACGCATTTGTATCCAGTTCAAATTTTCACAGTCTACCAAGAAGGGTATCGTAATTACTGCATACGCAACCACTTGGCGCTACATGCCGTCGGGGGTGACTTATAAATTTTTAATTCTAAACGTGCACTATGCGTGCTCGTGCATTGAAAAAAAATGTTTTTCCTTAAACGCATTTGTATCCAGTTCAAATTTTCACAGTCTACCAAGAAGGGTATCGTAATTACTGCATACGCAACCACTTGGAGCTACATGCCGTCGGGGGTGACTTATAAATTTTTAATTCTAAACTTGCACTATGCGTGCTCGTGCATTGAAAAAAAAATGTTTTTCCTTACTTAAACGCATTTGTATCCAGTTCAAATTTTCACAGTCTACCAAGAAGGGTATCGTAATTACTGCATACGCAACCACTTGGCGCTACATGCCGTCGGGGGTGACTTATAAATTTTTAATTCTAAACCTGCACTATGCGTGCTCGTGCATTAGAAAAAAATGTTTTTCCTTAATTAAACGCATTTGTATCCAGTTCAAATTTTCACTGTCTACCAAGAATGGTATCGTAATTACTGCATACGCAACCACTTGGCGCTACATGCCGTCGGGGGTGACTTATAAATTTTTAATTCTAAACCTGCACTATGCGTGCTCGTGCATTAGAAAAAAATGTTTTTCCTTAATTAAACGCATTTGTATCCAGTTCAAATTTACACAGTCTACCAAGAAGGGTATCATAATTACTGCATACGCAACCACTTGGCGCTACATGCCGTCGGGGGTGACTCATAAATTTTTATTTCTAAACCTGCACTATGCGTGCTCGTGCATTAGAAAAAATGTTTTTCCTTAATTAAACGCATTTGTATCCAGTTCAAATTTTCACAGTCTACCAAGAAGGGTATCGTAATTACTGAATACGCAACCACTTGGCGCTACATGCCGTCGGGGGTGACTTATAAATTTTTAATTCTAAACCTGCAATATGCGTGCTCGTGCATTAGAAAAAAATGTTTTTCCTTAATTAAACGCATTTGTATCCAGTTCAAATTTTCACAGTCTACCAAGAAGGGTATCGTAAATACTGCATATGCAACCACTTGGCGCTACATGCCGTCGGGGGTGACTTATAAATTTTTAATTCTAAACTTGCACTATGCGTGCTCGTGCATTAGAAAAAAATGTTTTTCCTTCATTAAACGTATTTGTATTCAGTTCAAATTTTCACAGTCTACCAAGAAGGGTATCGTAATTACTGCATATGCAACCACTTGGCGCTACATGCCGTCGGGGGTGACTTATAAATTTTAAATTCTAAACCTGCACTATGCGTGCTCGTGCATTAGAAAAAAATGTTTTTCCTTAATTAAACGCATTTGTATCCAGTTCAAAATTTCACAGTCTACCAAGAAGGGTATCGTAATTACTGCATACGCAACCACTTGGCGCTACATGCCGTCGGGGGTGACTTATAAATTTTTAATTTTAAACTTGCAGTATGCGTGCTCGTGCATTGAAAAAAAATGTTTTTCCTTACTTAAACGCATTTGTATCCAGTTCAAATTTTCACAGTCTACCAAGAAGGGTATCGTAATTACTGCATACGCAACCACTTATTATATATATATATATATATATATATATATATATATATATATATATATATATATATGTATATGTTAGGAATAATGTTAGTAAAGGAGAGGATTATAACAAATCAAACAACTGTTCCCTTTTAAATTATTATATAGAACCATTTCTCTGAACGTTTACAACTCAACTGACTACTAATTCTTCCTTTATTGGTGACCAGCCGTGATCAATGACGTAACGATGTAGTTACGTTGGCATTTGCCTGGGCTACAGTATTTAATGTACAGTTATTAGCAATTATAACAGTCATATCGTAACATATATATATATATATATATATATATATATATATATATATATATATATATATATATATATATATATATATCCAAAAATAAACATGAAAATCCGTTTCTATGATTACCTAATTCACAAACTACTACAACTCGGCTATTCTGACAAATAATTATTAACACTTTTTTATTAAATCAGGACTAATTATGCCATTGTATGGAATTTGTCGTTCAATATCCACCTTCGTCCTTTTCGTCTGGATCGATTCATGCGACCCCTATTCCTCATATTGTGAGAGTAGTCTTCCTCTTTTCTGTCTGGACTTTGGCGGTCTGGTTTTTCTTCTCTATACTAATGGTTAGGTGAGCGACGTTTTTCGTAACGCCTCTTACCAACCTTCTACTGCTGCAACTACTCTGACTTCTGACTGCGACTCCTATATCGAGCGAGCCTCTCTCCAAATAATTCCCTTTCTGAAGAGCTTCGCGATTCTACTCCCCTCTCATCTATTCTGACAATTAGGGATGTCCTCGTCCTCGTAATCGCTTGAGGTTAATTCGTCATCTGTTTCATCTTCTGTTTCTCTAATCTTTAAATATGGAAAAACATTTCTTTCTAATGCACGAGCACGTATAGTACAGGTTTAGAATTAAAAATTTATAAGTCACCCCCGACGGCATGTAGCGCCATGTGGTTACGTATGCAGTAATAAAGATACCCTTCTTGGTAGACTGTGATAATTTGAACTGGATACAAATGCGTTCAAGTAAGGAATACATTTTTTTTCTAATGCACGAGCACGCATAGTGCAAGTTTAGAATTAAAAATTTATAAGTCACCCCCGACGGCATGTAGCGCCAAGTGGTTGCGTATGCAGTAATTACGATACCCTTCTTGGTAGACTGTGAAAATTTGAACTGGATACAAATGCGTTTAATTAAGGAAAAACATTTTTTTCTAATGCACGAGCACGCATAGTGCAGGTATAGAATTAAAAATTTATAAGTCACCCCCGACGGCATGTAGCGCCAAGTGGTTGCGTATGCAGTAATTACGATACCCTTCTTGGTAGACTGTGAAAATTTGAACTGGATACAAATGCGTTTAATTAAGGAAAAACATTTTTTTCTAATGCACGAGCACGCATAGTGCAGGTTTAGAATAAAAAATTTATAAGTCACCCCCGACGGCATGTAGCGCCAAGTGGTTGCGTATTCAGTAATTACGATACCCTTCTTGGTAGACTGTGAAAATTTGAACTGGATACAAATGCGTTTAATTAAGGAAAAACATTTTTTTCTAATGCACGAGCACGCATAGTGCAGGTTTAGAATTAAAAATTTATAAGTCACCCCCGACGGCATGTAGCGCCAAGTGGTTGCGTATGCAGTAATTACGATACTCTTCTTGGTAGACTATGAAAATTTGAACTGGATACAAATGCGTTTAAGTAAGGAATACATTTTTTTTCTAATGCACGATCACGCATAGTGCAAGTTTAGAATTAAAAATTGATAAGTCACCCCCGACGGCATGTAGCGCCAAGTGGTTGCGTATGCAGTAATTACGATACCCTTCTTGGTAGACTGTGTAAATTTGAACTGGATACAAATGCGTTTAATTAAGGAAAAACATTTTTTTCTAATGCACGAGCACGCATAGTGCAGGTTTAGAATTAAAAATTTATAAGTCACCCCCGACGGCATGTAGCGCCAAGTGGTTGCGTATGCAGTAATTACGATACCCTTCTTGGTAGACTGTGAAAATTTGAACTGGATACAAATGCGTTTAAGTAAGGAATACATTTTTTTTCAAATGCACGAGCACGCATAGTGCAAGTTTAGAATTAAAAATTTGTAAGTCACCCCCGACGGCATGTAGCGCCAAGTGGTTGCGTATGCAGTAATTACGATACCCTTCTTGGTAGACTGTGAAAATTTGAACTGGATACAAATGCGTTTAATTAAGGAAAAACATTTTTTTCTAATGCACGAGCACGCATAGTGCAAGTTTAGAATTAAAAATTTATAAGTTACCCCCGACGGCATGTAGCGCCAAGTGGTTGCGTATGCAGTAATTAGGATACCCTTCTTGGTAGACTGTGAAATTTGAACTGGATACAAGTGCGTTAAAGTTAGGAAAAACATTTTTGTCTAATGCACGAGCACGCATAGTACGAGTTTAGAATTAAAAATTTATGTCACCCCCGACGGCTTGTAGCACCAAGTGGTGGCGAATGCGAGTATTACGATACCCTTCTTGGTAGGTTGTGAGAATATGAATTGGATACAAATACGTTAGAGTAAGAAAAAAATCTCTTATTCTCGCACAGTTCAAGTTGAGAATTAATTATTAATAAATCACCTCCGACGGCTTGTAGCGCCAAGCAGTTGCGTATGCAGTATTAGGGTATCCTTTCTGGTAGGCTGTGAAAATATGAATTGGATACAAATGCGATAAAGTAAGAAAAAAATATCTTATGCTCGCATAGTGTAAGTTAAGAATTAATAATTTATAAGTGATCCCCGACGGCTCATAGCATTAAGTGGCCACGTTTGTATTATTGGAATACCGTTCATATAATACTTCATAGTTCATCCCCTACGGTGCCTAACGCATAGTGACTTATACTCGTACACTTGTATTCTACGGAATATTGTTTATAATTATTAGCAATATGAAACAGTAGCACGATAGTTTAAATACCAAATTTATTTAAATTCCGAACTGTACTATACCTGACTACATCCCTGCAAAAAATTCTTCTCCTACACGTCGTAACGCATAACATGTTTTATAATATTGAGACTATTGTTTATATTTATTATAAATGTCAAAGTGATACATTCAAGTTTAAATAACATTTTATTTTTGCTTCAGTACTACACGTGTTATCAATACTAATTTCCGTTGCTGGTGGTTGCTGGTATAGTGGTATTGCGCACGACTTTGTATAACGGTGCGCTTTCGTGGATTATGGGTATGCCGCCGTATGCCGGCCGGCAGTAGTTGTACATCCTCACTCATAACTTGTAAGTTTTCTAAGCGTGTTTTGATGAAAAACATGATTTTCATCCCGATTTCTTAGCAAAACCTCAAGAAAAGTCTTGGATGACGTTCTCTGCCCTGATTACAAAGCACACGGACCGGCTATGAAGATTGGAAATCGCCGTGAAGACTGTGAAATTGGAGTTTTCACCAACTCGTTTGTATGGAGAACTATGGCTCTGTGTATCGTCTTTTGCCGGGAAATTTGAAGAAAATGGACGAAAATATGTGACTTCGTCACAAATTTGATTGTTGGTGTGACCGTTGCAGCTATTATAGCATCTTTAGACTCTTCATTTATTGAGAAAAGAAATGAAAATCTTTCAACCAAACTATTTAAAACAAATTTTCCTATTATATTTATGGTTCTAGAATGTTCACTACTTTCTATAATTTCTTCAAGTTTTACTTTTAAAGATATTATACTGTGCAATAAAAATCCATATAAAGTATTTTTTTCACTCTGTAAAAAATCAAGTGTTTCAGCAATCGGTTGTAAATTTTTTGCGTATTCTTCTAAATACAGTAATTCTGTCTCTTTAAAAGGATCTTTTAAATTTAATTTTTGAAATAGTACAGGTAACTTATCTTTATCTTTTAAAATTTGAGATACTGAATTAAAAAAAGAATTCCATCTTGTTACACACGGATAACTTAATGTATGGTGTAATATATTTTGAATTATTTCTGCACTTTTGGGGTAGCTAGCCTTCTTCCATAGTAGTGTACATTTTTGTAATGATTTTGTATGTTTAATTTTTAAACCGGCATTACACTCTATAGCTTTATTAACATCAGTTTTTGCCAAAAGATTTAATGTGTGACTTGCGCACCTGTAGTGTTTAGATAATGTTAATTCACTAGCCGCATTTTCATTAATTGTTTTGTCTCCGAATCTGATGAATTAGAGCCACGATCCAGTTCTTCATTAGAACTTGATAATTGTATCCCAAATTCTTTAAATGCTTTAACAAAATTGCTGCCATTATCCGTAATTGTAGCCATTATTTTTTCATTTGTTAAATCAAATTGACTATAAATGTCTTCCAGCATGTCGCGGATTTTATCATACGAGTGCGTGCCTGTAAATCTACGGCAAGTTAAAGTTACTGATACTCGTCGCAGATCATTATTAAGCCAATGGCATGTGGCACCAAAAAAGCTTCTTTTTTCCGGACCATATATCTGCAGTTGTACAGACATATTTTGTTTCTTTAATTTTTAATTTAATCATAGAAATTACTTTTCTATATTCATCTTCTATTTTTCTTCCTAAATTTCGTCTGCTCATTAAAGAAACATTCATTGAGGAAAATAATTCTTTAAAAGTATCTTTTTCTATGACTGATAATGGTGTCATATTGTCGACAAAAAAATTTATTAATTTTTCGTCGAAAATATTTTGACTTATTAGATTATGTTTTGATAAATCGTGTAATGTTAGTTGTTTCTTATATTTGCATTCAGTGTGTCTGAATTCTTATTCTTTATTTTGTCTTTATGTAATTTATATTTCTCTACACTACCTTCATGCTGTTTTTTTAAATGTTTTAAGAAATTAGATGTTGCAGAAATGTTACCTTTTATAACCGTCTTTTTTGGAGTACATAATTCACATTTTGCTGCAATATTATCCTTAATTTTATTTTTTATGGTGAAGAAAGTTCCGTCAAAAAGCGCATTGTTCTTTGGTGTCAAACTGGCAACAAATAACAATAAAAGAACAATAAAAATTGTATTATATTATGGACTAAAAATATTTACTTCACTTCGCGATTTGATAATGATCCTTCTTCAATATCAGAAACAGAATCAAGGTTGGTAACAGTACTACTCGTACTCGTACATGTAGATGTAGATGCAGATGCAGACATAGTTTCTGTAGGCGTTCGGAAAAACAAATTTTTAAATGATGGTTTCTTCTTTCGTACTGGCACTGGCACATAATCTGGATCACCTTCACTATCCGTATAATAAGGATCAATTGTGTCGTCGTCGTCTACACCTGTTAACTAATGTATAAAATATGAAAAACGTAATATTTCCCGTATAATTTAAATAGTTTACCTGTTCCGACATATTCACCTTATAATTCCTATTACAATTACTGTAGCTTTGTGTACACTTTTGCACTAATAAACAACGTCTAAGCTAAATATTCTATGCGTTGTTCTTCCCTCGTTTCTATAGAAATTATCGCACCCAACTGACCCAGCGAACATAGAATTCAAGTTTTAACAAGTGACCTAATCGCTGACTCTATTCAAACCGCTTCGGGTGTGTTTTTTTGTAAACGTGTGTCGAGTCGGCCGCTGATAAGCGTCAACTTGTATTCTGTACTGCTGTAAAGCCGCCGACTTTAATCACGCCGCTTCTTGTGTGTTTTGTTTTGAACCTGTGTCGAGTCGGCCGCCGATACGCTGTGACTTGTATTCTGGACTGCTGTAAAGCCGCCGACTTTAATCACGCCGCTTCTTGTGTGTTCTGTTTTGAACCTGTGTCGAGTCGGCCGCCGACAAGCGTCGACTTGACATGGGAATGCATGTTCAGTTACTAATTTATTATCAATTATCAAATAATTTCAATTACTTACAGTAATTTTAATTACCAAGTAATTAAATTACAAAAAAAATACTTTTTCCATTTTTTTTTAAATTCAAAAAAGTAATTGAGTATAATTACATTTTTTCGCAAAGTAATTCAATTACAAATACTTTTTGGGATAAAGTAATATAATTAGTAATTAATTACAAAAGTATTTAATTACTGCCCAGCTCTGAGTACATATAGCAGTACACAAAAATATCAGGGCTATTTAGACCATAAAAGTCAGAGACATCCCGCCGTTTTCGCGGTTAACGCTTCGATATGTCCAGCGTGAATTAACCCCCACTAGCAGCGTTAACGTTAAGTAACGCTGACAGCTGATGGGAATTATTGTGATAGAAGTTATGTGGATCAAGGGGGCAAAGAGTGAGGGAAATAATACTTTTTCCACTCCCGATAGAGGCAGCACTTGTCGCGAAATAGTTTTACCGACGGCCGATAAGATGGCAGCACATGTTTAAAACAAAATCAAATTGTTTGTCAAATAGTGAAATCACTCATGTTTTCGCTTTCGAAGTGTTTGTATCAGTTTATCTGTTTCATTTTGTGTATTCCTGTTACGTTGTTGTTAAGTTATTTTTGTTCTTTCGTTGTTTGTTGAGTTATTTTTGTTATTTCGTTGTTTGTTAAGTTATATTTGTAACTTGTGCTTGTTCGACTTTCATCAACGCTAACGGTCTTTGCTAAGTTTTTGTGTGAAAAAAAAAGACACGCGTCCAAATGAAATTATAGACAATTATATAAATGTTTATGGAAGAGTAAGTTTTTACCGGTAAAATGTAATTGTTGTACTTTATATTGAAATTTTATTTGTCTAAAATGTTTTTGTATAATGTACTTAATTTTTTTTCAATATTTGTAAAAATTGGTTTCGTCTGTTGTAATGTATAAATGTTACTTTATTAAAGTTTTAAAATTCATAACATGTTTTATTTTATTTCAAATTATAACTTCATAACCTATATTTTGCATTCCTTCTTTTATACAGGTCCAAGCATTGGAACAAATGGAAAATTATTTTAAATTTTACAATTATTTTTACTATTTATAAGAATGTGACCTACAAAATATAATTTAATGATTAAATTTTGATTAACCGTAAAAATAATTGTAATATTTAAATTAAAATTTCTAAATTAGAAAAAATAAAATTATTCGTTTTATAAAATTGAGGTAGCATGCTGCCCGCATCACAGCTTACTTTTTCCACCGCCGCTAGATGTCGCTATGCTCGATATCCCCACTCTTTCTCCCACTTCTATCTTAACACGTAGCTGTCGCGTCTCTCTACGTTAGTGTTAGTAGATTATTTGTCCCAGCTCTGAGTACATATAGCAGTACACAAAAATATCAGGGCTATTTAGACCATAAAAGTCAGAGACATCCCGCCGTTTTCGCGGTTAACGCTTCGATATGTCCAGCGTGAATTAACCCCCACTAGCAGCGTTAACGTTAAGTAACGCTGACAGCTGATGGGAATTATTGTGATAGAAGTTATGTGGATCAAGGGGGCAAAGAGTGAGGGAAATAATACTTTTTCCACTCCCGATAGAGGCAGCACTTGTCGCGAAATAGTTTTACCGACGGCCGATAAGATGGCAGCACATGTTTAAAACAAAATCAAGTTGTTTGTCAAATAGTGAAATCACTCATGTTTTCGCTTTCGAAGTGTTTGTATCAGTTTATCTGTTTCATTTTGTGTATTCCTGTTACGTTGTTGTTAAGTTATTTTTGTTCTTTCGTTGTTTGTTGAGTTATTGTTGTTATTTCGTTGTTTGTTAAGTTATATTTGTAACTTGTGCTTGTTAGACTTTCATCAACGCTAACGGTCTTTGCTAAGTTTTTGTGTGAAAAAAAAAGACACGCGTCCAAATGAAATTATAGACAATTATATAAATGTTTATGGAAGAGTAAGTTTTTACCGGTAAAATGTAATTGTTGTACTTTATATTGAAATTTTATTTGTCTAAAATGTTTTTGTATAATGTACTTAATTTTTTTTCAATATTTGTAAAAATTGGTTTCGTCTGTTGTAATGTATAAATGTTACTTTATTAAAGTTTTAAAATTCATAACATGTTTTATTTTATTTCAAATTATAACTTCATAACCTATATTTTGCATTCCTTCTTTTATACAGGTCCAAGCATTGGAACAAATGGAAAATTATTTTAAATTTTACAATTATTTTTACTATTTATAAGAATGTGACCTACAAAATATAATTTAATGATTAAATTTTGATTAACCGTAAAAATAATTGTAATATTTAAATTAAAATTTCTAAATTAGAAAAAATAAAATTATTCGTTTTATAAAATTAAGGTAGCATGCTGCCCGCATCACAGCTTACTTTTTCCACCGCCGCTAGATGTCGCTATGCTCGATATCCCCACTCTTTCTCCCACTTCTATCTTAACACGTAGCTGTCGCGTCTCTCTACGTTAGTGTTAGTGTTAGTAGATTATTTGTCCCTGCGCTGAGTTTCAGAATACCACAGCTGTCAAAATCAGAGTTAATTCACGTTCACGCCAGAAGTTAATTAACGCTGGGTTTCAGAATCCCACTGTTAATATTTTCTTTATTCATTTCAATATACTATGATGTATAATATTCATACACAATAGGAAAAATTCAAAATAAAATTGTAAATTGTATCACTTTCTCGAAATGTTAAAATGGGAGTGTTTGGTGGCTATTGTGCGAATTAATGGCAGCACTGGACTAGCGTATTTTCTGGAAGTATGTAGAGAAATACGTACACGTAGTATATCGCGCTGGCATAAAGTGTAACTAAATTTGCAGAATTTGTTAAGAAAATTGACAGTTCGCGCCAACACAAGTAACAGGGCTAGGTCCATAAATAAATATGCGTTCTGATGTGTTTGTAAAAGTAAAACAAATTTGCATCCTTTGCCGAAATATAAAATAGAGAGAAAGTTATGGTTAGCCGAATTGAAATTTAAAAAATATGCTCCAAACTCGACAGAAAGTTATGATACTGATAAGATTTTCGTGAAGCTTATAATATCTAAAACTTGTTTATGTTAATTATTTGTAAATCAAATTTTTAGGAATGCGTAACACGAGGGAAATTTTGAGAAAAGGTGTAGTCCCAATAATAATAAGTACAAAACAAAACAAAAATCAATTAAATTTCGCCTTACATAGTTAAAACAAAATGACCTGCCTTTTAATTAAATAACTTTTTCTTCCTCTTACACTCGCACCATGGCATATTAATGCAGTTTTCAGCGTTTCTAATTTCCACAAATTATAATTATCTTTATCCGACATTCTCAAATTTTTTAAATAACCGCACAACAAAATTTTGTACATAAACGAACGAAGGTGCAAAATAAACTATTACAAACCAATTAAACTGAAAAGATAATATTCAATAATAATAATAATAATATATTTTTTCAAATTAATATTATTTATGAACTAAATGCACAATGTATATTGAATAGTTCATATGTTATAAAGTTACAACTTTGATGATACCAATTCAAATATTCCTGGGCGTAGTACGCTAGTCCGTTGCTGCCATCTACGATAAGCTTTGGCTAAACGCTCCCATTGATTCGGTAACCAAAAATGTCAATGTAGCCGTTAGAGGCGCTGACGCACAAAATGTGCACATCGCATATAGTATTCGGGAATGTCTTCAACGCCCGAATATTCAAAATCAGAATATTCATAACCAGAATATTTATACACAGAATCATTCAAACCCCGAATATTCAAAACCAGAATATGTATACACAGAATCATTCAAACACAGACTCACGCATTGACCGAAAATGCATCAACAGAATCGCTCATACACAGAATCGCGCAAAACCCGAAAGCTCTTTGCCCGAATCATTCAAAAACCGAATAAGTGGGCGTGACCAGGTTAGGCTACCTATCACTAGATGTCACTATGAAAGTTAGTTCAACGCATGTCCACCGATGGTTAAATGTATGAATTGTCGATAATCTAGTGTGTTTTAATTTGGTTAATAGAAAATAATAGTAGACATACGTCTTCATTCAACTGAACTGTCAAAAATGACAGCTTGTTACTGAGTGTAATTTATCTCAATGAATACTTATTTTCGTAATAAGGCTGAGAAGTCAGTGATTACGGTACGAATGAGAGAAGTTTAAGGAATTTTGAAATGTGTGCCGTAATACTATTTCACGGCCGTATGAAATATACTTTATTTCATACAGTCTGCGTGTTTTAATTTTTTTTATTAATTCATCATCTCTAAATTTATAACATTAGGTGTGTATTTGTTTTATTTGTATTGTTTGTCTTAATTATCATAAATGACAGCTGAATATTCTTTTGAAAGTGTGTTTTTTAAAATAAATATACCAAAAATTGAAATTGCCGTTTCTTTTTGTTCAAAATAAACAGCCAGGGAAATGTTTTTAGACAACACTTCTCGGAGTGGAATTCATAAACTACGCTATGATAGCGTAGCGATAAATAACACTTTGTTTCCCTAACAGCCGTGGAAGTTAATAAGGAAACGACATGTTATTTATTGCTACGCTATGATAGCGTAGCCAAAAATACCCCTTACGTTTCACCTACCTTTCCCAATTAACTTCCACGGTTGTTAGGGAAACGAAGTGTTATTTGTCGCTACGCTATCATGGCGTAGTCTTGGGATCCCACCACTCGTACTGTAATGTGCTATTTCTCGGACTCAAATTAACAATGAAATGTAGTATACAGTGGACAGTATGAAATAAAATAATATACGTTTTCAATTTTCAAAAATAACATCTTCATCAATAATTAGATATAGGATCTGATGTGAAATATTAATATAACTTAATTCTAGATATTAGGAATGTACAATACCAAGCATGCCGACGGAAAATATGGAGAACGTAATAACTACATATTAAAATATATTTTTAATGTAAAACCATTTAATAAATAAACAATCAGAATTAATTTTTTTAATACCTGAAGATAAATTTATTAAAGACACGAAGTGTCAATATTAAATAAAGCATGTATATTATAATAAGACTAAATAAATGTTTGATCATAAAAGATTTCGTGAGCGCTGCAACACCTACTGCAAAGTTCCTAACAAACGTATTACATAAACTTTAATTTAAAGTACTTTTTGAAAAATGTGAATCAGGCTCATTCTTTGATTTTTACACTTCACTCACATTTACATTTTTATAAAGTAAAAAGACAAAACATATTTTTCATCTTGATATTACAAGTTACAAGGTAGGCGTCGCCTATTATATAGAAATCATTGTACATTAAACAAGGCTTTAAAGATTTGGGCATTTCCACTCTACCATCTTGTAAACTCATTTCATGAAATACGTACATCCAAATGAAATTTCATTTAAAATGGAGATTGCCACTATGCCACTGTTATAATATTAGATCTGCAACCTTATTGCGCAAAATTGCTTACATGCTACAAAAGTCCATGAAATGTACATTGAAATTAAATTTGTGTAATAAACTACCCGAAAAAGTAAAAAATATTAACAAAAGAATAAAAAACATTCAAAAGTATTATTAAAAACTTTCTTAAAAAATATGCGTTTTGCAATATCGAAGAATAGTGGATCACGCTGAACTGATTAATATTATGTAGGTAATACGAGTATTTTTTGAAAATTTGTTATTTATTATTCAGTCTATCCTTCCCAAAAAACGTTATTCTTGCAATATATTATTAATATTTCAACTCGTACAAATAAAATATCTTTATACGTTCGTTAATAAGTTTGAAATTATTGCCACACATATTTTTACTTTTAGGTTTGTCATTTGGAACAAATTATAACGATTAACGAATAGATGGAGACTGGTAAAAGTACAAAAATATCTATTTTACCGACCGAGCCATAGTTATTCATCTCAGTGCTCACTAGCGCTCGCCTGGGCGTAGAAACAAATTAATCGAGGGTATCATTTCACCTTATGTAATTTTAAACAGGTTCAATTTATATTTGTTGCAAAAAAATCTGAGATATATAGTGTATATTACATTTTCAGGTTTAAATAATGATCAGTAAATATCATAGACACTGCTCAGTGCCACAATACATTAATTACAAGTCAAAAAGTGTAAGTTTACACTATATCCCAAGTGACAAAATATGATCTTGATTTTCCTCCCATATAGTTTTGACTCCTCCAATCGGTTCTATTTTTTCTTTTTTAAAACAGGATGGCAAAATTCTTTTAATTTTATAGCCATACTATACTGTTTATTATCCTTTTTAACAAGTTTTTCCCTGACTTGTTCTAAATCGGTGTGTTGCGTCGCGCCATCACAAAGAGCACGAAGATATGTAATTGTAGCTCAATCGGCGCGGGAACTAGTCTTGACCGCGTAAGCATCATGTTACAGATCGTTTGCAAGCAAGTAGTGCAGCTAGGCAGCAGATAGCTCCGCATTGCGAGGAGCGAAATAACACGTCACGATTATCGATCGCCAGACGCGCGCGGCGTTCCCGTTAGATGGCGTTGAGTGTATCAAATTACTTCGTCAGTCGACTTGCTACTGTGGATTTAGATGAGACTATGCGGTACACGGCATCTTCACTCGGTTTTCGCTCCGACTGCTCCGAGTGACGACTCCCACGGTTCTTAACTGAGGAACGAACGATAAACCCGACTGTAACAGCAGGATAAGCTGACGGTCGCTCTCTTTTTCCCACCTGCCCCCAGGTTTACGGAACTAGACTTTTTTCAAGCGGACCATTTCTTAGTACACCGACGTTCACCACGACTAACCCAAGAGGACGAAGTTCGGGCCAGGTCCGACACTGGCAACGGAAGAACTTCACGGTTGGGTCTGCCAACAAGGCCAGAGCAGGATCGACACGACCGCCAGTTTCTCCGGGCCCGTCTTCACGGTCTCGATCTACCTTGAAGGTGCGCACCTCTCCATCGACCGGAGGCCGACCTTCAGCGATCAGCGAGCGACCAAGATCTCTCCCGACTGCACAGCGGCTGCCTCTGAGGGCACTTCCTCAGCAGAAGCAGCCACCAGATCAGAAGTCTTACGACCTGAAGCGGATTTCTCCTTCGAGGTCCTGTCTCCGTGCCGTCGACAGAAGCCGGATACATCCTGCGGACCCACGGCTGCAGCCTCAGCTTTTCACACGAGCTGATTCCAGTCGGACCTCCTCTTCTAGACTGACAGCTCCACAGTTAGGACCGAAGCCATTCATCCTTCGAAGATTGACACTGCTGAAGAATCAGTATCACACCGTTGACCGAAGCCGGGTTCATCAAGCAGACCCACGGTTGGAGCTGATTCGAGCAGCCTACGAGAAGCTGCCAGAGCTCCGACTTCTGCGAGAATTCGCATTCGAATATTTGTTTAATTTATGTTTTGTATTAAATATTATAGTTAATAAATCGAGTAGAAACTACACCGAGTATTGTTATCTAAAAGTCCTTCCCTGATCGAAATTAAAATAGTTGGGTGCCTGGAGTCGCAGCCCAACAGGTACAACTTAATTTTTCTATTTCTTCTGCTCTGTAATACACAAACCCATAAACAAATAAATTAATAATAATAATAACTTTTGTTGTAAAACAATAAATATATTCGTAGTTTTAATTTTTACTAACCTGTTTATATACAAAAAAAACTGCAACAATATGTTTGCATTTGCCTCGTAATTCTGCTCTACAACAAAATTTTGCTTTCCATTCCATTCTCATTTAATAAAATTTTAATATGAGCATCTCCACTCAAATAACTGGTTTTTAAAAAAGATCCCAGTATTGTACCTGATCCATCATCTTTTATTCCACAAAGCAACACATGTCCTGCCTTAAAAACTGCTTCGCCCTCCTTTATACGACGTGCAGAAGCAATGTGTGGTATAATAAATAAAATGATATAGTAACGCCATCTGTGGGCAAGAATTGTAAGGAAGAGACCCCCGCCAGGAGATCATGTAGATGGTGGCCAGTCAGTGATACACGCATTATTTGTATTTATATTATCTGAATATATCTATGTAATCAACTTGATAAAGTGAGTAATTTATTAAATAAAACACCAAATAACACATGGCGCAGTCGGTTTTCAAGAACAATTGCATTTAAATAACTAAAATAATTAAAAGTGATAAGAAGCATGGATAACCTCAAATTACCAATCTTCAAGCTAAGTGAAGGAAATGCGGCAAACTCATGGCCAAAATTTAAACAACATTTTGATATCTACGTAGAAGCTGTAGGATTAGAAGAAAATGAAAAAAGAAAATGTAATCTTCTTCTACACTGCATGGGTTCAGAAGGTATTGATATTTATAATACTTTTGAATTGAAGACAACGGAAATGAATAATTATAAAGTATTAGTAGAAAAATTTGATGCATATTTCTTACCAAAGATTAACGTTACATTCGAACGTCACAAATTTTTTACAAGAAATCAAAACTCTGGTGAAAATTTTGATAGTTACGTGACAGAAATTAAAGCGTTAGCAGCAAGCTGCGAGTTTGGAAAATTAAAAGACTCTCTTATTAAAGATAGAATAGTATGTGGAATAGAGAACAATACTATTCGAGAGAAGTTATTAAGTGAAAGTAATCTAACGCTGCCAAAATGTATCGATATATGCAGAGCAATGTTGTCAACAAAGGGTCGACTAAAAGAAATAACGGGCGAAACTGTTATTCAAGTCGATAAAATAAATAAATCCAATAAAGAAAATTATCATAAATCGAAACAGGCAAGAGAAAAAACCGAAAAGAATACTCATGTGAGAATGATCAATAAATGCTCAAGATGTGGAGGTTCACATAAACTGAATGAATGTCCAGCCTATGGCCAAAAATGTAATAAATGTAAGAAGATGAACCATTTCAAGAAGATGTGTCAGTCCCAAAGGTCCGGCAAAGATATTCAAGAAGTGAAGAAAGAAGAAGAGGCGGAAGAAGAGTTTTTCGTGGGTTCAGTGGAGCTAGGAACGAAAATCAACCAAAGGAATGAAGACTGGACAGAAGAAATCGAAATACAGTCTGGGGTGGTCATCAAGTTCAAGCTGGATACAGGAGCACAGGCCAGTATTATTCCAAAACACTTGTTGGACAAGGTACCAAATGTGAAATTAAATAATTCAAAAATTAGACTGTTTAACTATAATGGTAATAGTATTAATAATTTAGGTACTGTTAAGTTTGATTGTAATATTAAAGGTAAAACTGAAAAAATTAATTTAGAATTTTGTGTAGTTGAAACAAATTATGATTCTTCGGCAATATTAGGTTTAAAAGCATGCCAGTTATTAAATTTAATTCAGAGAATAAATGAAATAAAAGATAATAGTATTGTACAGGAATTTAAAGATGTATTCAAGGGAGTAGGTTGCATAAAAGAGCCATATAAAATTAAATTAATTGATAATACAACACCTAAAGTTTTCAATGCTAGAAAAATTCCAATCTCTATTAAAAATGATCTGATTCAAGAATTAGACAGGTTAGAAAAACTTGAAATTATTGAAAAAATCAGTGAACCAACAGAATGGGTTCATCCATTGGTAGTTGTTCGCAAGCCTAATGGGAAAATCAGAATATGTTTAGATCCAGTCGAGCTCAATAAAGTTATTAAAAGAGAATTTTTTCAGATACCCACTGTGGAAAATTTATTAGCAGAACTTTCTAACGCAAAAGTATTTAGCGTATTGGACGCAAATCAAGGATTTTATCAAATACAATTAGATGAAGACAGTAAAAAACTTTGCTGTTTCGCGACTCCGGTAGGCAGGTATGTGTTTAAACGTTTACCATTTGGCATTTCGTGTGCACCGGAAGTGTTTCACAGAAAATTTAAACAAGCATTTGATAATATTCCGGGTCAAATTTCTTATATTGACGATTTACTTGTGTTTGGAAAAGATAAAGAAGAGCACGACAGAAATTTAAGAAAAGTTTTAGAAAGAGCCAAAGAACAGAACATAAAATTTAATATGCAAAAATGTAAATTTAATTTGAATGAAATAAAATTTGTTGGGCACATCATTAGTGGTGAAGGTATTAGACCGGATGATACTAAAATTGAGAGCATTATAAAAATGCCAGTTCCGAAAAATAAAAATGACGTAGAGAAATTTTTGGGCATGATAACTTATGTAGCAAAATTTATTCCAAAGTTAACCGATAAAACGGATTTATTAAGAAAATTATTGAAAAAAGATTGTGATTTTGTATGGGATGAAAATCACAACAAATCATTTAATGAAATCAAAAAATTATTAGCCAGTAAACCGGTTTTACAAATTTATAATCCTGATCTGCCAATAACAATTTCCGCAGATGCTTCGAAAAATGGTCTAGGAGCAGTAGTACTTCAAAATAATTTACCTGTAATTTATGCATCGCGAGCTTTAACGTCAGCTGAACAAAATTATGCGCAGATAGAAAAAGAAATGGCTGCAATCTTATTTGCTTGTACGCGTTTTCATCAATATATTTATGGTAAAAAAATCTTAGTTGAGACTGATCATAAACCAATTGTAACAATAGCCAAAAAGCCATTAATAAATTGTCCTCTAAGATTACAAAGAATGTTATTAAAACTACAATTATATGATATAGAAATAATGTACAAACCGGGAAAACAATTATTACTAGCAGACTGTCTATCTAGAAATTTTATTAAAGGTTACAGGGATGCAGAGGAAATTGATTTAAAAGAAATTCAAGCCCAAATAAACTGTGTTGAAAAGTTTTTGCCTATTTCGACATCAAAATTTAAATTATTTCAATTAGAGACTGAAAAAGATAAAGTATTGCAAGAATTAATTAAAATAGTTAAAAATGGTTGGCCAGAAAATAACAAAAATTTAAATACTGATATTAAAAAATACTGGAACTGTAGGGATGAAATTGTTATTATTGATGGTGTTCTGTTTAAAGGAAACAAAATAATTGTACCAAAATCGCTACGCGAAGATATGTTAAAATTAATTCACTACAATCATCTAGGTGTAACTAAATGTCAGTTGCGAGCGCGACAATGTCTTTATTGGCCAAACATTAATTTAGAAATAGAAAAATATGTCCAAAATTGTGATACTTGTCTAAATTACCGTAACTCTAACCCAAAAGAACCATTAATACAAACTGAAATACCAGAAAATGTGTGGGAAGTAGTGGGAACAGATATTTTTACGTATCAAAATAAAAATTATATCATAGTTATAGATTATTTTTCTAAATTTATTGAATTTTCACAAGTTCCAAAATTAGATAGTACTCATACAATTAAATGTTTAAAATCAATATTTGCCAGACATGGTATTCCTAAAATTTTAAGGTCTGATAATGGAACAAATTTTAGTTCAGAACAATTTAAAGATTTTGTTTCGCAATGGGGTATTAAACATATTACGTCGAGTCCCACTCATGCGCAGTCAAACGGGATGGTGGAGAGGTGTATTCAAACATTCAAAAATATCATGAAAAAAGCAGAACATGATAATAAAGATCTATATTTGTGTATACTAGAATATAGAGTTACCCCTATTGACGCCAATATGCCGTCACCTAGTCAAATGTTGTATAACAGAAACATAAATAGTTTACTTCCAAATTTTATTTCTAACTATAATACACTGGATCTCGAACAAACCAAAGATAGATTAATACAAAGACAAATTAAACAAAAAACGAATTTTGATAAATCTGTTAAGGAAAGAAATGTAGATTTCAAGAAGGGGGATAAGGTAAGGGTACAAAAATATGACAAAAGCTCCTGGATACCTGGCCTTATTGTAAACATCTCAAATAAGCCAAGAACTTTTATTGTCAAATTAAATAGTGGTTCCGTAGTAGAACGTAACCAAAAATATATCATAAGAGATACTCCCAATAAAATATTTAATCCAAATTTTACATATTCCAAATCAAATGTTATCATTCGTCCTCAAAGACAAATTGTAAAACCTAGGAGATTTAAAGACTATGTTACTTAGTTTTGTAAAATAAGTTAGGTTAAAATTATACTTTTGTAACTTTATAATATAATTTAGTTTACAACAATAATTATAAGAATATTAGTATAAATAAGTTAATTATTAATTTACTAAAAAAAGGAGGATGTGGTATAATAAATAAAATGATATAGTAACGCCATCTGTGGGCAAGAATTGTAAGGAAGAGACCCCCGCCAGGAGATCATGTAGATGGTGGCCAGTCAGTGATACACGCATTATTTGTATTTATATTATCTGAATATATCTATGTAATCAACTTGATAAAGTGAGTAATTTATTAAATAAAACACCAAATAACACACAATGTATTCCAAAATATCACCTAACTGTATGTTAATTTTCTCCATACTAAATACTTTGCACTTTGAAATGCATATTGCAGATTATAGTAATTAATTGATACATTTCTTTCAAATTTCTTCATCGTCAACTGTTCTGATAAAACTATATGCTTCTAACTCCGGAAATCGTTTAATTTCTCTTGGGTGGAAACACTTTCGTTGGTAACAAGATAATTGATTATATCCATTAGCAAAATATTCGGAAAATCCGATTTATCATGCAAAAACATATTACCGCAATCGTACGGGCCAATATTACCAATTAACTTGATTTTAGGAAGTTGCGTATCAGGTGATAGCTTCTTGAAGTGCATAGACATTGTAAAAACCACTAATTAAGCTCGCATAATGAAACACAAGAGAAATTTGTTGTTCAAACCATAATGTAAGCAACAAACTGATTTCAGATTTTGAATTAGCGCTAAGGAAAATTCACTTTCAATAGATGGCGTTCTTGTCGCTCAGACTCATTTATTTGCCACTGAAGTGAGTTGAGTTGAGGCCGGAACACCAAAATCGGCTATTTCGAAGGTTACCAGAAACAGCTGAGTGCCCGTTCTCTATAGTAAAGAAGAGCCAAAAATGATCAGCAAAACAAAAAGGTGTTGTACCGCAGTGCAATAATTATGCAAGTAAAGACATTATCTGTTCACTATTTCCAGAAAACTGAAATATTAAAAAATCAATGGAAAATCGCTTTAAAAATCAATATGTCACCATTCAATAATGTTTATTCACAATAATTTCTGCTTAGAAATTTAATTCTATGTAAGTATTTATATAAATTTATGCTTCAATATATTATTAGATTGTTTTGAGAGTCATTAGAATAAAAAGATTTAAATAAATGCTATTCCATGCCAAAAATTACCGTAACCAGAACCTCTGGTACAGAGAAGAAAAATATAGAGAAGTTACTTATCTGTAACTAGTAGTAGTAGTAATTATTATTATTTAACATTATAACCTGTATACAGGGTGTTTCTCGGATACGGGACACCACAATAATTTTCTTTATTATTGGAAATAGAAGAAAATCATTCAAATAAAACAAAAGTTGTAGTAGATGAAGGGGGACATTCACTTATTAAAAAAAAAAAAAAATAACCACTGTTTCTTATACTGTATTTTAAAGTTATATATTTTTTTAAATTGGATGATATATATTTTTTAGGCATAATTGATAGAATATTTGTGTTATATGTATACAACCAACACATCACCCTTGTTAGGATGTTAGAATAATCTTTACTTTTGCATCAAAAGATGTCACTACCGCCCAGCACTAGCGAGCGGGCAGACACGTAATGGCGCTTGGCCAGAAAAGTTCCTGTTCTCTTGTACTTGTGGTGTGCTCTCAAATATAACGTGTTTTCTACATAAGTGTCGTTTACTAAGACCTTTATTCCCTCTAGCTCAGGAATAATACATGGTGTCAGGTAAAATATCTTAGTAAAACTAGAAAATGGAACACTTATTTAAGCCACCAGAGCCGCTTGCACTAGAAGGCCACGTGTCTGAAAACTGGAAACGTTTTGAACAGAAATTTGAAGTATTCATGCGTGCAACAGACATGGAGAAACAGCCAGAAGAGAAGAAAATTGCCATATTTCTTAACCTTATTGGCGATGAGGGATTAGAACTACACAATACGTTCACATTTGTAAACGATGAAAACAAAACGCTAGCAGGTATCATAAAAAAATTCAAAGATTATTGTTCCCCACAAAAAAACATAATCTTTGAACGCTATAAGTTCAATAGCATTGTCCAAAAGCCAGGTCAAACATTTGATAGTTTTTTAACAGAACTACGCAAAGCTGTGAAGACAACCGAATATGAAAACCCGGACGACATGATCAGAGACAGGATTGTGATGGGAATTTCTGACAAATCGACACAAGAACGTCTCTTGCGAGAACCAAAATTAACCCTAAATAAAGGTGTTGATTTTTGTAGAGCTACTGAAGCCAGTAAATCACAGTCGCAAGCGCTACAAGATGAGCAGCAACAGGTAAATGCTGTTAGAAGGTCAAAAGAAAAAACTGCCAGTCAAACCGAGAAGAAAAACAACTGTAGATTCTGCGGATATCAGCATGTGAAGAATAAATGTCCGGCATATGGGAAAACATGTGCCAAATGTCAAGGCCGCAACCACTTTGCAGCAGTGTGCCTAAGAAGCAAATTAAGTGATCAAAGTGCTAACAAAGGAGGTGGTAGTGTACAGAAATCTAAAAAAGTGCATGTAGTTAATGAGACTAAAGAGCAAGAACAATGCGACGATAGTTTGAGTGAAGAAGATTCCAACAACGTTTATATAGACAGTGTTAAGAACATAAGCTCAGTGAATCGAAATGGATCAAGTCAGAAGATGTGGATGCAGAGGATAGTTGTCCAAGGGCAGCCTATTGACTTCAAATTGGACACTGGAGCAGAGGTCAATGTATTACCCATAACATTTGTCAAACATTTAAAGCTAGTAGATAAAATCAACAAAACCCACGTAACTTTATTGTCTTATGGAAATGATAACTTTAAAATTAAGCCACTAGGGCAAATTTCACTCTCTTGTAATGTCAATAAATGTACCGTGAATTTAACATTTATTGTTGTAGATACCAATGGAGATACTGAAGACCAAATACCTTTACTTGGTTTACAGGGTTGCACAAAGTTAAAGCTAATATCTCGAATTGCTAATGTGTCAAATATTAAATATGAAACTGTAGAAGATATGACAAAATTTCATGGTAATGTATTCAATGGACTAGGTGAGTTCCCCAGAGAACATCATATTTCATTAAAACAAGACGCGAAACCGCACATTCAACCACTGAGACGTGTACCGCAAACACTGCATGACAGATTAAACTTAAAATTAATAGAATTAGAAAAGTCGGGCATTATTTGTAAAGTCGATAAACCGACTGAATGGGTGAATCCGCTGGTTATAGTTGAAAAAAAGAATGGCGATTTACGTCTTTGTTTGGACCCGAAATTTTTAAATCTTGCAATAAAACGCGAACATTTCTTAATACCAACTAGTGAAGAAATTTCTGCCAAACTTAGTAATAAAGAAATTTTTTCAGTTCTTGATATGAAAGACGGCTATTTTCAAGTTAAATTAGACCAAGCTAGTGCAGATTATTGCACATTCGGGACGCCATTCGGTAGATTTCAATTTAAAAGAATGCCTTTTGGAATATGTTCAGCCCCTGAAGTATTCCAAAAGATGAACTACGAAATATTTGGAGACATTGATGGCGTTGGTCTATATTTTGATGATTTGATCATAACAGGAAAAGATGAAGCCGAGCATGACAAAAATTTACAAATTGTTTTGCAGCGAGCTGAAAAATACAACGTTAAATTTAACCGTGATAAAATTCAATTTAAATCCAAAAATGTAAAATTTATGGGCCAGATTTACTCTAAAAATGGCATCGAGCTCAATAAAACATACGTTAAAGCAATCACGGACCTACCCACCCCTAAAAGTAAAGCGGAATTACTGAGAATTTTAGGAATGGCCAAATATCTAGGTAAATTTGTGCCAAACATGTCAAAAATTGTCGCTCCGTTAAATGAACTAGCTAGACAAAACGTTACTTGGGATTGGTCGAACATTCATGATGACGCGCTAAATAAATTAAAACACTTACTGACGACTGCACCGATATTGACGTATTTTAATTCGGCCAAATTAGTCGAAATAGAAACAGACGCGTCGAAAGACGGATTAGGTGCGTGCCTTCTACAAGATGGACATCCGGTCGCATTTGCGTCCAGAACATTAAATGCATCAGAACGCAAATATGCGCAAATAGAGAAAGAAATGTTGGCAATCGTGTTTGCAATTCAAAAATTTCATTTCTTTATCTATGGGTTAAAAGACGTCGTTATAAACACCGATCACAAACCACTCGAGTCCATATTTAAAAAAGCATTAGCCTCAGTAACACCGCGTCTACAAAGAATGCGTCTACGGTTGCTAAACTATGATCTGAAAGTAAATTATAAACCCGGAAAATATCTTTACATAGCCGACGCATTATCGCGAGCATTTTTATCGGACACAGGCTTACCAAGTAACAGTGAATTTGACCGCGCTATTCATTCGCTCATTGTAAACATTCCCATGTCAGATAGCCGAAAAGAAGAATTTCGCCGTGAAACATTGTCTGATGCGGAATTAATTCTTGTTAAAAAAATTTGCGAAACAGATTGGCCAGAAAATAAGCGCGATATCCCAACTGCGATAAAACATTACTTTAAAATTAAAGAGAATTTAAATATTGTAAATGACTTAATATTTTGCGGAAATAAAATTATTGTTCCCGGGGCTCTACGCCATGATATGCTTAAACTATTGCATGAAGGCCATATAGGCATTGAAAAGTGCAAAATGCGAGCGCGACAAGTATTTTATTGGCCGCGAATGAACTGTGATATTGAGACTTACATTAAAAAATGTAAAATTTGTGAACGAACGGCCAGAAAACAACAAAAAGAGACGCTCGTACCATTTCCACTACCTAAACGTCCGTGGGAAAGATTGGGCATTGATATTTTCACATACGGAGGTACTAGTTATCTAGCTGTATTTGATTCATACTCAAATTGGCTTGAGTTATCCCCTATTGGTGATAAATCTATTAAATCAGTCATTAGTGTATTAAAAAAAAAATTTCTGCACACGGTAGCCCTGATGTTATAGTTAGTGATAACATACCTTTCAATAGTTTTGAATTTGAAAATTTTGCAAGAGAGTGGAATTTTAATATAATTACCAGAAGCCCAAACTACCCTCGATCAAATGGGTTAGGTGAAAAAGCTGTAGGTATAGGAAAAAATATAGTCAAGAGATCGTTGGAAGAAGGTAGTGATATTCATAGTGCCTTGTTGCAATATAGAAACTCTCCTCTAAAATATATGAACTATTCTCCTGCCGAACTCTTGATGAATAGACGCTGTAAAACCAAAGTGCCCATTGCCGTAGATTTGTTATTGCCAAAACTGTGTAATAATGTGACTGAGAAACTAACAGATAGACAGAATGTGTATAAAAAGCAATATAATAGAAGTGCAAAAGATCTTGTCGATCTAGATGTTAACACGAATGTAACATGCTATAATAACATTCACAAGAAATGGGAACCAGGTAAAGTTATAGACATACATTCAACTCCTAGATCGTACTTAATTAAAGATCTCAATGGTGAGACAATCCGTCGTAACAGAATTGACTTGAGAAAGTCGCTAAATGCTTATGTACCCAGTGTTCCTATTTCTTGCGAAATAAATGACAATATTGCGCCTCAAGTGACTGAAGCTACACAATCAGATGTTACCCCTTCCCTCTCTAATGATAAAATTGTTACACCTAAGAAAAGTCCAATAAAAACTAGATCTGGCCGTATTGTTAAAAAACCAGATAAGTTGAACTTGTAAGGGGGAGATGTGTTATATGTATACAACCAACACATCACCCTTGTTAGGATGTTAGAATAATCTTTACTTTTGCATCAAAAGATGTCACTACCGCCCAGCACTAGCGAGCGGGCAGACACGTAATGGCGCTTGGCCAGAAAAGTTCCTGTTCTCTTGTACTTGTGGTGTGCTCTCAAATATAACGTGTTTTCTACATAAGTGTCGTTTACTAAGACCTTTATTCCCTCTAGCTCAGGAATAATACAATATTTTTGTCTGAAATCAATCATGTAGTCATATTATATCCTTACATCACAAAAGTATTGAGAAAAATGTATTTTAAAATTAAATAAATTTTATTTTTATCATTTTTCATTATGCTATGCATGAAAAAAATTGAGCCTATACTGTATTTCAGATAAGAATACATTTGGTGGCGCTGCTGAGCCAACACACATAAAACTTATGAATTAGTTTTGTTTCGTGTATGACATACTCGACAGCGCTAAACGTCAAAATTTGTTAATTTTTAGACATTTAATAAATAAACAGTTACTTAAAGTTGTTAAATAGATTATAAAATTCATATGGAATAAATAATATACCTGCTTAACATATAGACCGGGGGCTAGTGCTACGTGAAAAATGTATCATGGTATTCCAAATACTGACCCTTGGTGCTTACTTTAAATACCCTGGAGAACGATTTGCTGTCTTCCCCGGAAAAAAGACGATCTACCCAGCTGTGGGTCAAGACCCAAAAATGTTAAAAAAATGACATTTTAGTATCTAGGTATTCTGTATGGGACTTGCATAAAATGAAATTAAGTATATGTAAATGTTAGCCGATAATCAATGCCAGACATTTTCAAATGTTACGGGGGGCGGTAAAGCCTTTTATTGCTGTGCATTTTATCTAACACAAATTGTTCATGCCATTCCATCCGGGCTTTAGACAACTGACAATTTTTACCCTACAAGACAAAAAAATTATGGCCAGACACCCTACTTGTATATACGGGTCACAGCACCCTTGCGATTTCGTCGGCCACTTAAAGTGGGGGCGGTGCTTGATGGTATACCGCTTCATATTTCAGGGGCAACTTATAATTACCATTTGAAATAATAATTCACAAATACCATACATATATGTTTTATATTAAGGGTATCGGAAGAGTTTAAAGTTGCACCATTTACATTCATGCCATCTTTATTATGGTATTCTGTCTGGAACCAGTTTTATTCAAATATTTATTGCAAATTACATAGAAATATGCAATTCTGTTACGAATATATTGTTATAACGATTACTGTATATGTAAATAATGTTTAAAACATTGTACCATGCACCCCTATCATATCATCTGGCACTTACGAATATTTCATAGCAGTTTTAGTCATAAATTATACGAAATTTTACAACTTTGTAACCTACTATTGAATATGTGTGGTTTTATAGCTAATTTACATTCAAAACTTTGAATTATGATTATTTACCTTCGTATAAAGCAGAAAAGCTATAGTAGGTAAAGTAGGTACCTACTCCGAAACTACACAAAACTGTAATTAGTTCAATTTTTATAAGTTATTTTAAAACAAACTGATATACGAATAAAAATGGACGAAGGAACAATGATTTATTTTTAAACTTTTGGAGTTATTTGAATTCCAACTTTCTTGAATTTTTTGTATGTTATTAAGAATTTAAAAATTAGAAATACCATATTTTTTTTCTTGAAATTTCGTCTAATAACATCTAAATTAATCATTATTAAAGTTTTGCGAAAGTTATGACTCCGCCATAAGTAGAGAATTTTACAATAAAAAATCTGATGTGCACATCACACGACTTCCTTGTACGCAAGACCAATATGAAGTATAGACCCAATTATAAAATTGTACGTAGTTGACGTATTTGACATTAACATTTATTTTTTTTTTGTTATTTTTTGTCCTGATCCATAGCAAGCTTCATTATAAAAACCAAAAATATATGTTTTAAATTTACATATCTCGCTTATATAAAGGGCTAATTTAATAATACTTGATGTGCTAGACGCAGAATTTAATTCTCTAGAAGCATTTACTTCTAAAATCAAAGTGAAACCATTTTATTCAAGAAAAACTGTTAACAACTTCAGGTAATATATCACTTCCGGTTAGCCTGTTTTAACCAAAATCTACTATGTTATTCCAATTGACATAAAAGTCTTATATACCAAATTTGAAAAGTTTTGGATTATATTTTAAAATATTTTTTCATTAAAATCTATTATAGGCTTCAAATAAAGTATCATTTCTGGTAATTATGTAATGACCAAAAAGGGAGGTGCACAACTAGATGTTATAGCAGTCCTAAATACAAAATTTCAACTTTCTATAGCTTACCCTTTTTGAGTTATGCGAGATACGTACGTACAGACGTCACGACGAAATTTGTCAAAATGGATTCAGGGATGGTCAAAATGGATATTTCCGTTGAAATCGGAAAACCGAAATTTTTCGGGATTACAATACTTCCTTTACTTTGTACAAGGAAGTAAAAAAGAAGATTTTCGCAATGAGGTGCGATTATGATTTTTTTATATGTCTGGGAGTAGGCAATAACCAATGAAATTGTCCGGGATCAATTTTTCTTATTTAATGGTAATTAATAAAATAAAACTAGTCCCAGACAGTTTGTTATCATATACTCCCAATTGTAAGTGGCCGACGAAATCGCAAGGGTGCTGTGACCCGTATATACAAGTAGGGTTTCTGGCCATAATTTTTTTGTGTCTTGTAGGGTAAAAATTGTCAGTTGACTAAAGCTCGGATGGAATGGCATGAACAATTTGTGTTAGATAAAATGCACAGCAATAAAAGGCTTTACCGCCCCCCGTAACATTTGAAAATGTCTGGCATTGATTATCGGCTAACATTTACATATACTCAGGGACTCGAACCGAAAAAAATTGGGGTTCGGTCACGGTTAACGGTTTTTACTTTAGTAAAAATTCGGTTTCGGTTATCGGTTACGGTTTTTTTGAAAATATTATATCGGTTTTCGTTTCGGTTAAAAAACCAAATAAGTTTCGTTTTCGTTACGGTTTCGGTTCTTTTCGGTTTCGGTTTAAATGAAAAATTAGTTTAATTTTTATTTTTTGCAACATGAAATATTTTTTAGTACCTATTTCGTAATGTAATAACATTTTAATTCTACGTTTCACTAACAACTAGTACTAATAGAGATATTCGGCTTGTTCGGAATTCAAAATTCGAAACGAATCTGTAAGTAATTATTTTACGTAAAAGTATAAAGTTACGTAGGTACTTTTATTTTAAGGTGTGATTTAAAAATAAAAATCGCCGTTCAAAAAGTAACTATGAGTTAAAGTTTTCACATTAAAGTTCTTAAGTTTATTTTTGCAACAAAAATTAAATTTGTTTCGTAAACTATTAATATTTTAATTTTAAGTTTTAATATTAATGCTGTTACAATAGTAATAAACTAAATGGGTGATTGATTGAAAAATGTCAACAAATAAGTCATTTTTTTATTATAATTGCAAAAAATAATTGAAAAATGGAGCAAAATGCCTTAATTTTTTTTAAATAAGAAACTACTTTTTTTATCAGTTCGAAGGCATGCACAGTATTTCTACGAAAAAGATGTGGGTTAATAAAAATACTTATTTTTAAATTAACGGTTTTAGTACCGATATTATTTCGGTTCGGTTATCTTTTCGGTTCCAGAACGAATTTATTTTTCGTATCGGTTTTCGGTTTCCATATTTGAAGAAATAAAATATAGGTTTCGGTTTTCGGTTACGGTTTCATAAAAAGTTAAATATCGGTGCGGTTTTCGGTTACGGTTTCGTTACGGTTCGGGTCCCTGCATATACTTAATTTCATTTTATGCAAGTCCCATACAGAATACCTAGATTCTAAAATGTCATTTTTTTAACATTTTTGGGTCATGACCCACAGCTGGGTAGATCGTATTTTTTCCGGGGAAGACAGCAAATCGTTCTCCAGGGTATTTAAAGTAAGCACCAAGGGTCAGTATTTGGAATACCATGATACATTTTTCACGTAGCACTAGCCCCCGGTCTAATATTGCTGTTGTAAACTTGGTTTACCTTTAGACCAATCAGAAAGCTGGAATCGTAAACTCTATCTTACTCCTAAGTCTATTCTTATCTGCAATACAATATAAATTAAAACGAAACAAATATTTGTTAATAACTTTATAAATAGCAAGAATGAGAATTATGCACTAAATAATTCAAATTGACATATAGCAGTTTTGTTTTCCATACATAGCCTACTGAAAAATAACTACAAAAATAAAATTTATTTAAATTTCAGTTGCATTTTTCTCAATATTTCATGGCTGAATTCAGAAAAAATAGACTATCGAATGAGCCAAAAAAATTATAGCATCCTATTTAAAAAAAATCTGGCGTGGCCAACATAATACCTCCCGTCATTACAGCCGAGTCATAAAAAAATTAAGTCAATCCTTATTTTTGGATTAGCGAATTTCACTCTAATTTATCCATAAAATATACATATAGAAAAAGTATTGATGCAAATCTACAGAAAATTTAATAATCTTTAATTTTTATATTAGCATTAATCTCGAAAAAATAACATTTAAAGGTATTTTTCGAAGAAAAACTATTTTGAGCTTCTAGTAAAGTGCCATTTCCGGTATTCACCAAAATCTAATAGGCTCTTTCCATTATAGAAAAAGTTCGAAATACAAAGTTTCAAAATTTTCTGAATGATAGTATTTGAGTTAGAGTGGAGGATCCACACACACATACACACAGACATCATCGTGAAAATGTTAAAATTGGATTCTAGGGACCTTAAAACGTCATTTACCAAAATCTCGATATACGATTTTTTGCACGATCCCTATACCTCCCTTACCAAGGATAGCGGGAGGTAAAAATATAACTTTGTTTTAGTTTGAGAACTACTGGTTAAAAAATTGTTTTATTCAATGAGTGAATGTCCCCCTTCATCTACTACAACTTTTATTTGAATGATTTTCTTCTATTTCCAATAATAAAGAAAATAATCGGGGTGTCCCATATCCGAAAAATTAAGAATAAAAGTCGGCAATACGGCAGTATGGTTACACTGTCAGCTTTGTGATCGGTATGTCCGAGATCGGTGCACTTGGCACCCTTAGACCGAAAGGTACAAAAAAGGTTACATATTATGTATGTATGTATATAGAAAAAACCAAACCTAATTAAAAGTACCCACACGGGTGTTTGGGTTTATTCACAATAAAACACATGAGCAACATTTAAACTGTTTTAATTCAACAGCACTGTATTTATAAACAGCATTAGTTACTTGCACAGCAAATTAACACATATAAAATAACTTATAATAAATAAATAACATTGCGTTGTTTATATTATTATCAGAATAATTTACAAATTTAACTAGTAGACTATGATACTCGTAGTAATTATATATCGGACATATTACTTTGTATAATATTGTGTCATGTGCATCACAAATCTTAGAGTAAAGATTGCTTGTGTTCGCTATATAGATTATGATTTCATGTAGTATTCGAAAGTTGCATCTGATCTATATACACGGTATTTAATAGATTTTAGTTACAGATGTAGAGTATGAAACATTTAAAGATATATCTAAATTAAATTTGGTTTATAAAACAATATTTTAATAATAAAAGTGATCGCTGAGTACATTCAATTTTATCACATGTTGCTTCATTTCAGCTAAAACCTTTTCTACAAGTCTTAATAAGCAAATAAAATGTTAAAATATTTTTAAAAATTCGTCAATTTAAAAATCTACAAATTACTGAAAAATATTACAAGAAAGTGACAACTTCGTGGTGTATTTAGGATATAAATTATCAAAATTGCATCGGTAATGTCGAACACTAAAATATACGTAGTTTTTTTTATTAGAATGACGCTGTACTGGTCAACTTCCTAAAATTTTAATAGTTTAGAGTTTAGATTTAGAAGTACACAAGACAACTTGTCTCAACCTGGTTCTACCCGTATGCATGAAGATATTACAGACTTATAGAAAGATGAAGACCGCCATATTGCTTTTAATGTATAAATATTAAACTATAGATACACTGTTACAAGTTAACCTAAGTATTAGTGCGGTTGCTAGGTAGGTACCGACTATGGACAACTCTAATCGCTTCCTATATATCAAAATTGTATAATGCTCGTAGTTCTCTACCGCCATTTCTAATCACTTGTACAGAAACCGTAGGTATTTTAATGTTAAATTTTGTACTGTTTTTATTTTTAATATGAACATTTCCAAAATATTACCTTCCTTTTCAGATTACAGAATTATAAAGTCACAAAATTAAAATTGCAAAAAACTATGAATTTTTTTTGTATGATTTTTACTTAATTATAGCTTTATTAGAAGATATAAAATATTAAAATAACATTTGCTTGTATCTAATATGTACATATTATATCAAAATTTTATTTTTATTTAATTTTAAAATACGTAAAATCGTATAAATATGTGTATATATATATACAGGTGGAAACGAACTTAGTCATAAATTTAAGGGTGAGTAGTATGACATGTGTAGATTACGAAACTGAAAGAATTTTTTTAAAATTCGAAAAACGAAAATTCGACTTTTCTTAAGGAAACTTTTTTTTACTGCTGTTTTAATTCATATTTCATTAAAAATATGTTTATCAAAAATACATTCAAAATTAGTTGTATTAATAATTAAATTAAATTATTCTTAATAATTAAATTAAATACCATATGCAACGAAAATATTGTGTAATAGGTACATAAAATATTTCATTATTCTCGGAAGTTTTGGTGACAAGTGATTTTTGCTGTGCTCTTGTTAAAAAAATGTATTCTAATTCTGAATTAGTGGATATGATGTTGATTTATGGTGAAGTGGGACAAAACGCGGTTTTAACAGCAGGTTTGTATGCCGAATGGTATCCTGGAAGACGCCAGCCTGATCGTAGGATGTTCATCACAGTGACACAACGTCTTCGCGACACAGGCAATTTAAGAAGAAATAATGGACGAGATGGCGGCAGTCGCAGACTACACCACAACATTGAAGATAAAGTCTTAGACTTGGTGCATGCTAACCCGGAAATTAGTAGCAGAGGAGTGTCTCGTGTTGTAAGAGAAATACCTCAAACGAGTGTTTTGAAAATTTTACACAAGAATGATTATCATTCATACCATTTTCAACGTGTTCAAGGATTAATGCCTGCTGATCACCAAGCAAGAACGATATTTTGTCAGTGGATTCTGCAACAACATGCTGCAAATTTTAATTTTACTTCACTTATAATATTTAGTGACGAAGCAATTTTCACACGTGACGGTGTTCCACAACATGCATTATTGGGCTCAAGAAAATCCACATGTTGTAGTAAGAAATAGTTTGCAACACAGATTTTCATTAAATGTTTGGGCTGGTATCTTAAATGGAAATTTGCTTGGACCATACATACTGCCCAACAGATTAAATGGTGACCAGTATCTGGAATTTTTACAAAATGTTCTACCAGTATTATTAGATGTTTCCTTACTCCATCGTCAACATGCATGGTTTCAGCATGATGGTGCTCCACCTCATTTTTCAAGAAATGTGCGGCAGCATTTAAATAATACCTATGGGAACAGGTGGATTGGCCGTGGAGGTCCTGTATCATGGCCACCAAGATCACCTAACCTCAATCCCTTAGATTTTTATCTGTGGGGTCATTTGAAGTCCTTGCTGTATGATATTCAAAACCCCCCTGAAACTGTTGAAGGATTGAGGATGCGGATTCAAAACTGTGCTGAAATTATTAAACAAGAAAATCATATGAACCTGGCATGTAGTGACTCATTAATTCAACGTGTGTACCTGTGAAGGTGACAATTTTGAACAATATTTATGAGTTTTGTGTTTATTCTTGAATTGATTTTTAGGTTAAGTTTTCTTCATATTAATATTATTACATGAAAAGTTTCTAATATTGTTGCTATTTATCAGTTAATCCATTGTTTTTTTTCTTTATAAAAATAATTCTGCGAAGTATTAATATTAATCTTTGATATGGTTCATTGAACTTTCAAAATAAATTACGTTAGAAATAATTAAGATTTGATTATACAGAAACATTACGTAAATTAATTAAATTAATTTCAAGTATTAAAGTTGTCAGTGGTCCAGCGGTACCAAAAATGTTAGTTTAATAACTACCCTTAAATACGCGAATTTTTTAAAAATTCTGTTACGTAATCTACACATGTCATACTACTCACCCTTAAATTTATAACATTAAGTTGGTCGTTTCCACCCTATATATATATATATATATATATATATATATATATATATATATATATATATATATATATTCCTCTTTATTCTTAACAAATTAATTTGAACAAATTAACATAAGTAAGCTTAAGATTAGCAAAAATAAAACTAGAAAGGAACTACATTAACGACAAAAAACTTAGAATTTTGAATGATTGTGTAGGTTTCTAAGATCCACGCGTTCAATAAAAATTAAAAAAATAAAATAAATATATCATCATAGCATATTACCCATTGATGGGAGTGCCAATCTGTTTGCACACACATTACGGACTTTTAAAAAATTAGAAAAAAAAAATATCATCCCGGTGACATAATCAATCACTTAACGTACGCAATAACACTAAGGAAATATTTTTGAAAATCTCTCTCTCTCTTCGTCCATTCAATCGAGTACGAGTCTTTGTCATTCTATGGATCTGTTTTTTCTAAGCTTTTCGATTCCTCACAACTTCTTTCAATTTTAATTAATCTCATATATCCAAAATAATGAACTATTATCATTTATTTCCATCAGGTATACTCGCAATTTATTATGACTGTAATCATAAATTGTGACAAATCTATTGTAGTATGTTGAAAACAATTAAAATAACGGGCGGTAATTTAAAATTAATATATACTCAAATTAAAATTTTTAGACCCTACATAAAACAATTTATATTTTAAGCATTATCGCAACCATTTACATATTATTGCTGACTTTCTGCAGATAGCAAGGCGTGATATATAATGTCTATGAACGAACGGACACGAGTAATATTACTGGCGGTCTTCATTGCAAATATTCGTACGGAACATCAAAAGTGCGCAAGTGAAATAATACGACGAAGGTATACAGTAGATAGTAATCAGCTAGAAGTATCTATTGTTAGAGTAGAAAATCAGTCTCTTTTACAGGCAATTATGTATGTATGATTACAGCCTAGAGCTATTCCGTAAGCTGTATAAAAATTTCCGTATGCATGTCCCGTTAAGAAAAGCTTGAGCTTACTGAATCGCTCCAAACAACATTATGCTAGTAAATTTATAAAACGTTTTATACGTTTCGAATTTTATCTTAATCTGTACAATAATATTTTTACAAACAATCAATTCGAACAATTAACAGTTAACACTGCTTTCGTCATATTGAGCATTCGCTTTATCAACCACTTTGGTTGATATTAAATTTCTTCTTCAATTTATGAAATTACATAACAACAACAACAAAACTATTTTTAGTTCATTTGGTCCGTTGTATTGCGTTAGTAAAATTAGATTCTACTACTTAAATTTCGTTGCCTACTTCCTCAAATGGTTATACATATTAACCCGTTGTATAATATTATAGTCAACAAACTGTTTTATTCAACAGAATTTTCGCAGATATCCGCTTTAGACATATAAAATTGTTATAAACAAAATTTAATTACACAACTAGCAAAAACGAATATGTTTTATCAAATTTAGGAAAGAATCATATTGTTGGCTATTATGGACAATTTTATATATTTTTTATAGAAAATAAATTTTTAATATAGAATGAAGAAACAAGATTTATGTAACTTTTTTTACTTTTTGGGTACAATGCCAACATTTAAATTCATTCCCAAATTTATTTCCGGAAATTCAATAAAAATTATAATCCTCAACAATATTTAATCTGAATGTCCATTTCCACTAGCAAGAACTTTAGTCCACGTTACTTCTTCTTGTGGTATCAGTAGATCTCCACCTTTCTTCGTTTTTCCTCGTTTGAATCGAGATGTTGGGTTTCCAGCAGCTGCTTGTAGTATACCTATGCTACTGCTCTTCCGAATTTCTGGTTTAGGACCTGATATTGGTTGCAGTAATGGTGATGTAACTCGAGCAAATTCTTCACCTTCACCACTGTCAATGCTGTCGGACTGACACGTAAGATGCTCTCGGCGTTTCAAACTTTTCTCTAATCTGCGGAGGAATCTGAAAAATTATATTCATATACATTCAAACTTTATTTTAAATGTATATGGATATTAAAAATGGTTGGTGAAGTATGCTAATAGAAAGGTCCTGTGATCAAATCCCGTTAAAATACAATAATTTTTTCACAAAAATTCCTCGTATTTAAATGTTGTGTATTCATTTTTCGAACAAGTGACCTTGATTAGTCATCTTTCGTGGCTCCAACTAACTATACTTCATTTTTTTTAGAATTCAGTTCTTTGATTGGCTCAAATCGCGACCTAGTTTACACGGGCGATTTTCACTTACATTTTTCATGCATAGGCATGCAATTAGATTATATATGATGAAATGAATCTAATGTTACGCATAATTTTTAACTACAGCAGAACGTTATATTAACTACTGCAAATACAATATTCTTTAAAATATAATTCATTATGCTGTATTACATTTGAAGTTCAAAAAAAATTAATCAACTTAAAGCATATTTTTGTTCATAAGCCAATAGGCGGTTTTTTTTTATTATCTCCGGAAGAGTAATAAGATTTGTCAGACTACGTCATCAAATGGTTTAGATTGTTCAGAGTGTTTCTGTAATATAAGAACGGACAAGAACGTTTTATAGTGGGAATTTCAATATTCTAACATTTATTTTACTATTTCGTGATTGACATTAAAGGCGAATATCAAATTTTAAAACGGATCATATGGCTATACTAGAAAAACATTTTTTAGGTGCCAAAAGTTCTATATTAATTTATAGAAAAATGATGCATATTATAGAAAAAAAATTACGAATTACGAACATGAAGAAAATCTCAAATAACAAAAATTATAACAAAATGCAAATAAACGTTAATTATAAAAGTCAACAATTGTTTTGTTATTATCAGTTTCATGGTTAAAGAGATTTTTTCTTATTTTGGAAATTTTAAATTTATTTTGTGGCTTTATATGAAACAGAAATGTGATGTGTTTGGTATCTATAATATGCACCAATTCTTTTTCCTATAAATTAATAAAGAAACTTTTGGCAGTTAAAACATTGTTTTTATATTTTGCGTTCATAATGAAGTCATTATGATACGCAATTGCGTATCGTCATGACCTTCATTTCGATACGCAATTTTTTGTTTTACACGGTTGGTACTAGATGACGTTTCTTTAACCCATTTTTACCTAATGTATTTTTAGTTAATTGGCAATTCATTTTAATAATATAATGTCGAAATTATTATTATTATTATTATTTTTTTTATTTAGGGAAGATTATTTATATGAAAATGTACAAATGGTTACAAATATAATCACAAATTAAGTAAATGTTATTGTAGAAGGCGCAAAATATAAAAAATAGTATAAAGAACTCAACCAGACTGACATATAGGAATATGTTTAAAATGCCATAGTTGTGTGCTATGGTTTGATATTCCAAACGATTGACAGTAGTGATGGATTATCAATTTATAAATTCGCATCGGAAACAGATTCTAAAGATAGAATTATAGCTTTAGGAAGCTAAAATGGTTAGGTACGGTAAAGAGAAGAGATTTTACGAAGGTAAAATAAGAATAAATATAATATTGTAGATATTTATTATTTTATCTGATGCGTAATATATTACCTACAAATAATATTAAAGTAAAATATATCATTACAATGTAAATTAACGTAGCCTGTAGCCATCATGTTTTAGTAATTTAATGGCGTATGTTAGAAAATAGAACAATAAAAGTGTCTCGTGGCTGCGTGCCTGAGTGTCTGGTCGCGAATCTGGGGACCCGAGTTCGATCCCGACCGACGCCAAATATTTCGAATTTTAAATGGCACAAAATTGACCCCTGTGGTGCACTCTCCACGCCAACAATGAGTGCCCGTGAGGTGACGCCTGGTAAACGCCCGCACGGTACAAATATGTCATCATCATTACCGATATCTGCATACAAAGCGGATTGGCACACCCAGCAATGGGTAATATGCCGTGATGATATATTTATTTATTTATTTATATTAAAAATTTAATAAAACAACGAAACTCATTATATACGCCTCTAAATTTGTATAGGCTTTAAATACTTGTAATATACCGGGTGGAACATCATACCTGTGTACATAGGCGATTCATATGAGAATAACAGTTTTTTCGTGCCCATTGCTCCCCAAATTATTTTAGACAAAAATGCTTCAAATAAATGTTGTAGAGCATAAAATTCTGCATCTAAATCAATAAACAGAATTACTTTTACATGCTTTGTAACGACACAAATTAAATAAGAAAATATTGAAAATTACGTTGAAAATATCAAATAGCCATGGAATTGAAACAAAAATAGAAACAAATAAATAGGTAAATTAAATTCATACAAAATCTCCATACCTATTATTACGACAATTGTACATTTCAATGAAATATTTATTTTTTATAGGATTTTTATTGAAAATCTTTTTAAATTGGAAATAATTCATGTAAACATTAAGACCTATCTACTACAATTCAAATTTCAAACAGTAATTCTCTGAATAAAATAATCACTACAATTTATTATTATAACAAATATTCGAATAATCCTCCGTTTTCAGCCAAGCAATAACCAAGTCTATTGTAGAATGAATTTCTTACATTAGCGAGCTGCCTATTTGTGATTAAGGCGCTCTCCTCCATGATAGCTTCTCTCAATGAATTAATATTTGGGTGGCGCTGCTTATAAATTTTACATTTAAGATGACCCCATAAAAAAAAGTCGCAAGGTGCTAAATCAGGAGATCTGGCTGGCCAATTTAAAGTTCCACCACGACCAATCCAGCGATTTGGAAATGCTTGGTTTAAATAATCTCTAACACTTACTCCGAAATGAGCTGGGCAGCCATCTTGTTGAAACCAAACCTCCTGATTTTCGCGCGCTACGCTGTCTAATGCAGGGCCGATCTCATTAATCAAGAGTTCTAAGTATGTTTCAGAATTTAAGTTGCCAACGATCTCAAATGGTCCAATAATATTGCTATTAAAAATGCCTGCCCAAATATTAATTTTTTGATGATATTGCGTTCTGGTGGTAACATTTAATCTTGGATTTTCTAGAGCCCAGTGCCTATCATTTTGAACGTTTGGTTCATTGTTTAATGTAAAAGTACACTCATCGGTAAAGCAAATAGATGGAAGAAAATCACGATCCCGATTTGCTCGTTCTTGCATATCTTTACAAAAAACTCGCCTACTTTCTTCATCAATGGGCGAAATGTCTTGATGGCATTGCATCTTATAAGAGTGGTATTTATGTTTTTTAAGAATGCGCAATACAGTAGAATGAGCAATCTCACATTCCTGCGCTATTATTCTTGAACTTAATTTACGATTAAAATTTATTAATTCCAGAACTCTTTGTTCGTTTTCTAAATTAATGCGATTATTTTTATTTCCTATAAATAAAGATATGATTTGTTTGTAAATCTCTTAAAAAATATTCAAATTTAAATTTACCTGTACTATTTTCCGCCGCAACACTTGCCGTGGATTCAAATTTTTGAACATACGCGCGTATTGTTGTAGCGCTTGGAATTGGCCTATTTGGAAATTTCACGGCGAATAAATCTCTAACTATACGTAAACAATTTCCACTATAAAAAGTTTTTATTATAAAAACCCTTTCTTCGTTAGAATAAACTGAATTCATTTTGATATTTTACCGTCAAATTAGTTATTTATCTGTCAAACGTCAGACATTTATTTGTTTCTATTTTTGTTTCAATTCCATGGCTATTTGATATTTTCAACGTAATTTTCAATATTTTCTTATTTAATTTCTGTCGTTACAAAGCATGTAAAAGTAATTCTGTTTATTGATTTAGATGCAGAATTTTATGCTCTACAACATTTATTTGAAGCATTTTTGTCTAAAATAATTTGGGGAGCAATGCGCACGTAAAAACTGTTTTTCTCATATGAATCGCCTATGTACACAGGTATGATGTTCCACCCGGTATATGAACTTCTGCTGTTCACAAAACTCAAAACACACTACAGGCGATTTCGGGCGACATACCCGTTCACTTCTTAGGATCAGTTACGGTCACTTGCGGTATGCTATGGTCAATGGTGGCGCCAAAAATCAATGGTTCACTTGTTGACACCGTGCTTGGAGGTTATGTATATTCTGCGACATTTAAAACTGTCAAAAATAGTGTCTGACAATTAAAATGCATTAACGGAGAAAGATAGTTTATCCATATTTGTCCAAAAAAGAGTCAACGAAAATAATGTCACCCTGCTTGACATAAAGACCACGAAACCGACTGTTTTGACTTTTGACATTTCAAAAAAAGACATGACAAAAAGAGATAGAAATAGTGAACGGAGAGCTGACCCGACTCGCAAACCCGTTCAGCTGTGAGCACTGATCCAAGCATACCAGGTAAGTTGTTCCTAGCGCCCGAATGTGTGAACGGACCTGAACGCAACATACCGCAAGTGAACGGTTGTCGCCCGAAATCGCCTTACAATTCAACGCTTAACGCTCGAAGCGACGCCAATCGGCTGAAAATGCAATATTTGAGCTGACAGAAGTATGTGTATTCAATAGGATTTACATGTTATTATAACTTTAAAAGATTTTATCATCGATAATGATTACTGGGTTCAATAGAAATAATAAAGATAAAAGGAAGGTGATTATGCTGCGCTCAAAATTTATCAAATTTTGAAAGTAAAAACCCAGAATTCTGAAATTTGATCAGTTGAATAATATATTAATAAGTAATTTCAATACAAGAAACAGTTCTTCTGTCACTTAAATATTTTAACAAGTAAAGAAATAATTTGTAACTAAACTTGAAATTATAGTTCAGTCGTATCCATGGTTTAATTTAATCAAAAAACTAGGACGTACAATTTTACAAGATAATGCAGCTGTGAATATATCATAAACTAAATTGTATTAGAATTAAAGAAACATTCGTGATTAGCCATTTTCATTATTGTAATCAAAGTTCCTTTGTTGTAATTATATAAGTATTGCTATATTGTAATCAAATCAAAGTTCCTGGGTTTTTTTTAAAGAAAACTGAGGGACCCTAGTCAAATGGAGATATATTCAGTAAATTATCTACAAAGGATACATCTTTGATATACATATATGTTCATATGTCCCGATTATACTAAAAACAAAGAGTAACGATACAATTATTGTAATAATTTTTCTGTGTGATTAGTCGTTTTCTTTATCAGAGAGACACATATTCACTATTATCTCCAGCTATATGATACAAATTAGATGTGTGCATTTGCCCCGATTAAACTATAGTTCTATTAAACATACAAGTGTTATAATAATTTTTTTGTGTTATTAGCCATTTTCATTATTGAAATCAAATTTTCTTTATTGCGAAACATCTTTTTTTAACAGTTATTTCGTAGATTTAAAATTAAAAAGTTTGTCTTTTGGAAATTACGGGCCCTTGGTAAATCCAGTAGTTTCCTTGGTCGAAATTAGGTATTGGTCTTATCTCAAATTTGACAAAATTGGACTGAAGTTTCCTTCTTATCAGTCAATGTAACTATTGCTTTTTTCTTCACCTAACATATTTTAAAATTAATTATTAATTAGACTAATAATATCTACATTATTTTACATTAATTTCAACATTATAAAAATATTTTAATGTGCTGTTGCCAAGAGCTCCTGAAGTTTCTCTTAAAACACCACCTTAATTTTCGGGAGTTATTTTCAATAATTTTCTTAACTTTAGAAATTCAATAGCTTTCCACTAATTTTCTACCTTTACTTTTACTTTTATTTCGAAAAATATTCAAGTTTACGTCTTCAAAACCACAAGTAATTGTAACTGACATTTTCCGGGCTTTGACAATGATCAGCTCAAAGATGCTTATCGCTTCCAATAGTCGGCGCTGCCGTCGCTCAAAAAGGAACGGTACAAGCGTATAGGGTTTGGGAAAATTTTCTGGGCCTAAACATTGTATTCATGTCAATACGGTATGGATCTAGGTTATGATTATGAATAAAAGATACGTATTTTTAACATTTTCCGGGAGAAAATAGCAATGTTCAAGTTAGTTGAGCCATAATTATACACAAACCTCACAAATGTTATGAACAACAACTGAAAAACGCACAAAAAAAGTATATAAAAGGCTAAAGAGAACGGGCACTCAGCTATTTCCGGTAACCTTCGAAACAGCTGATCTTGCTGCCCTGGCCTGTAGCTGACTTCATTGGCAACCAACTTTCTTGGCGCTAATTCAAAATCTGAAGTCAGTTTATCTTCCATTTTGGTGAGAACAACAAATTTTTCTAGTGTTTCATTGTGCGAGCTTAATAGGTGGGTTTTACAATGTCTATGTATTTCAAGAAGCTATCACGTGATATGCAACTTCGCTATTTAGCTAAAATCAAGTTAATTAGTAATATTGAGCCGTATGATTGCGATGAAAGTGAGTTTTCATAGGATATATCGGATTTTCCGAGTATTTTGCCAATGGATATAATCAATTATCTTATTACCAACAATGTGTTTACGCCCAAGAGTAATTAAACGCTTTTCGGAGTTATAAGCATATAAGTTTTATCAGAGCAGTTGACAATATAGAAATTTGAAAGAAATGTATTAATTAAAAGATAAGAGAGTAATTTAATATTTAAATGAAGTGAAATATTTATAACTTCTATACTCCAAATACAATATTTTATCTCATAAAATGAAATAAACCTTTTAGTTTTTCTAGAGTTGTTGCGGGGTCATTGACCTCTAACAATTAAAATTTGTCTAGAATTATAAATATTAGTCTACAAATTACTTTTTCATGAAATTTTTCTTCTAAATAGGTATTATATTTTCAAAATATGCTTTAATAAATGTATTTATTTTACGTTTAAATTTTCGTTTATTAATGTAACAACTTCACACCGCACGGGGCAGCAAGATCAGCTGTTTTGAAGGTTCACGGAAACAGCTGAGTGCCCGTTCTCTAAAACAACGGCACTTAAAAGGTTTCTTGGTCCACCAGGCTGGTGGGTTGCCAGTATCCAATCACGTGATGCACGTGCCCTATATTAGGTACCTAGTTAAATAATAATGAAAGTAATCAAATTTATCAAGAAAAATTAATATACACTGTAAATGCAACAACTTAATAATTTTTAACAGATTGAGTACTAATCCAATTTATAAGAACATTAACATTTTTTTGACAAAGTACAAACCTAACCGAACTTTTAATATTAATAATAAATGTACAATTATAGAAGACTAATCCACATCTGTCAAAGATTCTTCCACGTGTTTAAGTTACATTTTGCACAGTATTATGAGAAAGAGCACTAATAATATTTGAAGATGCTGCATGCTTGTACACTTAGTATTATGAGAGACATCACTAACATTTCGGGTGTAGGAAAAATGTATGCAACACCTGTGTAAAATAGTGTCTTTGTCTCGTGCTACAATATAATAAAATAATATAACATCGCACTCGACCACTGTACACACTTGTTGCATACATAATTATTTTATGTTATAGCCCTATGACCCGTTTTAAAAATTACACCCGGTATATACGGACATGTTACATCACATATTAAGATTTTGATAAATATGCACGTTTTAAGATTTGATATTGTAGGTATATTGCAATAATTTTTTGTCCGGTACCGCTCATGTAAGTGTACCGTAAATTTTTTGAAAGATGTTCGATCAAGGTCACTACAACTTATATGAATTAAGATTTTGTTCTGTCAAATTCAGTAGTGTCGTTTACTTAGTTTTTATGAGAGTTAGTGTTATTTTATTATTATAAAAATATATATTACAGTAAAAGCATTCAAAATTCAAAACTAAGTCAGCTGGTAAGTTTAGCAAAAAATGTAAAACCACATATGTGAAAAATTTGGACCCGCAGAATCCGTTGGCGGCGCTGTAAGTGCACCTATCATGGCGGCAAGTAGGACATGTCAGATTTGTTTACATTTTGAACGAGAGCTTTCTGACCCATAATATTGATTAAAGTTCAAATCAACTCAATATTTAAGTTTGTTCGGTCGAATCCTTTATCAAGAAACAGTTGAAGGGCAACAATTCGTAAATCCGGATTTAATTACCACTTGTGGCGTAATTTGACTTATGGCAATTCTGACTTGGAATTGCAATCTACAGGGAAAAATAATAGTAAAATCAATGAATCTACAAATATTATTTATCATCACTGTTAATAGGTGTATTAAAACTACATACCTGCAAAATTTTATTATAATTTCTTTTGTGAAATGCAAAGAAAAAGCCATATTTATTCATCAGATTAAAGTTTTGCGTTATATTTAAATTTCTCTTCCATACTTTCAGCAGATCAATTTTATATTCTTTGCCAGAAATTATGGGATATGTCTTAAATTTTTGTTGTACTCGTTCACTTTAACACAGCACTTTGTGGTGTATATTATGTTCATTTTCTTTAATTCGCTTATTTTTCACACAATTTTCAAATGAAATTATAAAATCTAAGCGTAAGAACATCTTTTATGTTAAAAGAAACTATGGTTTTTGACGTTTACATAATTTCACATGACCTACTGACCGCCATTAATTAAGTTCCCTAAAATTCTGCTTATGGCGCATGCTATTCTGCGGGTTCCAATAAGGTTCTGGTCCAGTGTCAGTGACACTGACAGAAAAAACTTTATTAGTACGGCTATGAATCAATGTTATATATCTGAATACATAATAAACTTACGTTACAGCGAAAGTATTAGTCGAAACAATATGAATTTTTGAAAGACAAGCGTGTTATCCATCCATGTCGCACACGCTTCTTGTGAGAGAGATAAATATATGTCAATTTTATTAATTCGTTAAAAATACAGATGCCCTTAATCGGACATCTTTTAAAAATTTTACTTTAATACTATTTGTTCATTATCTTGAAAAATAAAAAAAGGGTGTAACATGAAAAGTGGACCATACGTGTTTAACATGAGAAAACAGTTTTTTCTTGCGCAAAAGTGGCCTACTAATTATAAACAATAATGCTTTAAATAAATGTTGAAGACTGTAGGGAATTATATTCTGCATTCAATTCAATAATCACATTTTATTTTACACGTTTTTTACCAGAAAAAATTGTGTGTAAAATTTTTAGAAATATTACATACTTTTTATAGGCAAAAAAGTTAAATATAGAAAATTAATAGCGTGATTCTGAAACCCAGCGTTAATTATCTTCTGGCGTTAACGTGAATTAACACTGATTTTGACAGCTGTGGTATCGATTTATTATAAGGTTATGTATTATTTATAAATAATAATCATTATATGCAACATGAATTACTATACTCACTGTTAATAAAATACTTCTTGTAAATACATATAGCAATACACAAAAAATATTAGGGCTATTCAGACCATAAAACGCATAAACAATCCACCGTTTTCCCGGTTAACGCTTCGATATGTCTAGCGTGAATTAACGCCGACTAGCAGCGTTAACGTTAAGTAACGATGAGTTTCAGAATACCCCAGTTGTCAAAATCAGAGTTAATTCACGTTAACGTCAGAAGTTAATTAACGCTGGGTTTCAGAATCCCAGTATTAATCTGAGTTTAGAGTTCGCGATTAATTTTTTTGCAACTATCTATGACAACATCAAATTCATTACAAATTTAATCCCATGCATTATTGCATAAAAGGGCATCTTATTTATCCAGTAGATAATGTAATTAATGAACGTAAGATAACTGAAAAAAAATCTGATGTGGCCAGCACATTACCTTCCGTAAATTCTATGTATTTTGTACAAATGTCATACAGAAAGTTCCTTGCAAAAGATTCTATTTCTTGTACATTACCTTAAGGCAGTTGTATGTATTTTATACAAATTCCATACAGAAAGCAAAAGTTCCTATATTTCCAGTAAAATTATAACACATACATACTGTTAACTGCACTTGACACTGACACCTTTCAATCAGAATTTTCTTAATATAGCAGCTGTTTCCAGAGTTGTAGCATAGCTGGCTAATATATGATATTTAATTTCTTTATAATTTTTTAACTCTATATCCATTTAATATGAAATATAAAATGCATTCAAATCGCATAGAGAATAAAATATTCTTTAATATTTATAATAAAATGTGAAAAAATGATATTTAACATCGTTTTTTCAAGAAAAACTGTTAAAATCTTCAAATGAGGGTACTTCCGGTTGACCAATTCTAACCAAAATCTAATCAGCTCTTCACATGGATGTAACGAAGAGGAATACGAAAGAATTATAATTTTTTGAATTGTAGTATGAAAGTTATCGTAAACGAAAATATTGTTACACACACACACACACACACACACGCACGCACGCACGCACGCACACACACACACAGACACACATACATACACACATACAGACATCATCGCAAAAATAGTAAAATCATATTCTAGGGACCCTAAAACGTGTTTATTCATCAAAAACTCACCACCGAATTTTTTGACAATACCTTCCTTACCTAAAGGTGACGGAAGGTAAAAATACTAAACAAGTATTATTAGAAAGTGGTGGAAAAGATTTTTTTTTCTACTTGACATCATCTGGTGTGACATCTTGTTAATACAACAAAATAAGTCAAGAGTTTAAAAATCTTGCACTGGTACAAAGTGCATATGAAAACCATATAATTATATTACATTTGGTAAATTAAAAGCCTGATCAGAGGAATATAAAAAGTGGTAGACAACGTTTAAACAAATTTATACTGTCTCGACATTAACTACATATTTTATAGTAGAACCTCGGTATACGACTGTTTAATATACGTCCTTTTTGGTACACAATATTTGTTTGGAATATGGCTCGAGTTTGACTGCGCACTATACCCTTGTTTATCCCTTTCGAGACAATGCTACGACTTTATGTGAGTTTCAATACGCCTGTTGCTACTAATTAGTAAATACCCGTGATATAACTATAAATAAGTACGTGATATTGTATTTTTTCGCGTTTCATTTTGTATATACCCTTTTTGGTATAGGTCCAAGGATCTGGAACACATGAATGACGTATACCGAGGTTTCACTCTATTTTATTTTTACTACCGTAAAATGGGGCTACTTGGACACATTTTTGGGATTATCTTTTTAAATTTTTCACACGAACGAGTATGAAAAAATATGCATTGTACCGACCTAACTCATTTTTATACACGGTTGGCTTAGAAATTAAAATAAATTAGCCATGGAGCAAAAAAATGTCTATGAGGTGACCGAATAGCCCCTTGTTTGGGGCTATTTGGCCAGCTGAAGAAAAATGATTTTCAGTGTTCAAGTTACCCCGTAGAAATGTAAAGAAGGTTTATATATAGCCCATTTTATCAAAAAATGAGCTAAATTTGAACAGTTTTGATATATATTTATTATTCTCTAAATATTCATACAAAAGTGTAAAACAACATTATATTCTTCTCTGTTCTTTTCTAAGGACCGTAGAATGTCCAAGTGGTCCCGTGTTCTTTCCGAGAAACCTTCTTACTAGCAAGGTACATTGTAGGTTTCGGCTGCTAGTTTTTTTTGCCATTCCTGCTCTTACGGCATAAATGGTTTCCAGCATTTTTTCTTCATTATACTCCCTGTAGGATTTGACCTGAGATCCTTTGATAGGTACTTACCTTTTTATTTAATATACAACTGTATCAATATAAATCAAAATGAAAAAAAGAAATAAATAAAACAAAAATATTTCTTCCGGTGACCAAAAAGCCTCGCGGTGGTCAAGTAGCCCCATTTTACGGTATGTTCCCCAACACTTTAAAATAATTTTTAAATGAACAAACTGCTGTTTTCTTTCTTTTTGTTGCCTAAGATTTAATATAAGCATTATTTAAATATTGTTCGCATCTGACATCTTTAAAATAAGTTATCAATTATTGTATTTCATAATACCATACCCTGTTTTTAAATTAGGAAGAGTAACTTCAAAGGTCAGATTAACAGCAATAAAAATAGTAGATAAAATATTTACAATAAATTTCAGTTATTGAACTTTCAGTCTAAATTAATATAATATTACACACTTTATTTCTGTAAAAACTATGTCTTTTTTAAATAAACGAGGTTATGGGATAATGACTAAATGTCAAAAATATTTGTGTTTTGGTATAAACATGGCTAAGCAGTGGCCAATCAACGTATGGATTGTACTTGGGATTGGGAAATTTTGAATTTACTCCTCCTAGTTTAAAAACGAACTATACGAGTAGCAATAGACCAGAAAAGTTAGGTTAGAATTTGCCTTTGGCGCGAGTTCATAGTTTGAATTCCCTAGTATAGGTTTCATAGAGGAGTTTAATTTTACAGAAAAAAAGATATTAAAAAAAAAGAAATTAAGCAGCTCTTGCTAAGAATTCGATAGTTTTTTACCTTCCGTCACCTTTAGGTAAGGAAGGTATTGTCTTTGGTCAAAAAATTCGGTGGTGAGTTTTTGATGAATAAGCACGTTTTAGGGTCCCTACAATACGATTTTACTATTTTTACGATGATGTCTGTATGTGTGTGTGTGCGCGTGTGTGTGTGTGTGTGTGCGCGTGTGTGTGTGTGTGTGTGTGTGTGTGTGTGTGTGTGTGTGTGCGTGTGTGTGTGTGTCTGTATGTGTGTGTGTCTGTATGTGTGTGTGTCTGTATGTGTGTGTGTGTGTGTGTGTGCGCGTGTGTGTGTGCGTGCGTGTGTGTATGTGTGTCCGTGTCCGTGTGTGTGTGTGTGTGTGTGTGTGTGTGTGTGTGTGTGTGTGTAACAAAATCTACGATAACTTCCATACTACAATTCTAAAAATTATAATTCTTTCGTATTTCTCTTCGTTACATCCATGTGAAGAGCTGATTAGATTTTGGTTAGAATTGGACAACCGGAAGTACCTTCATTTGAAGATTTTAACAGTTTTTCTTGAAAAAACTATGTTAAATATCATTTTTTCACGTTTAATGTTATTATAAATATTAAAGAATATTTTATTCTCTATACGATTTGACTACATTTTATACTTAATATTAAATGGATATAGAATTAAAAAATTATAAAGAAATTAAATTTCATAAAGTAGCCATAGCTATAATAATATATTAAGAGATGTTCTTATATTTGCTCCTCCCAAACATTCTTTCTGCTTCTTTGCTAAATTGTAAAAGCAAATTTTACAGTATGATCTTGCAATTAATTCAACTAATTGTTTTTCATTGCCATCTTCACCAACCAACAACTGCTATAACAGCTGATCATTAACATGAAACAAATTTTTCATTAAATATTACAAAACTAGGCGATCACAATAAATTATTAAGAAAAGTGTATAAATACCTCACTCCTTCACTCACGTAAACAGGTTATTTGTAGGTCACTAGAGGGGAAATTTTATCTATGATTGCGAATAGGATTTCACTACAAGAAAGACTGCAATCGAAGAGCCCTTATAGAACAACATCATATTCGTACAGCCAGAATAAAATTTCTTCGAGAATATAAAAAAAAAATTATCAACAAATTTTTGGAATATAATTTTCATTGACGAAACCTGGATTTTTTCAAAGGGCGCTATTAGAAGATCTTGGCAGGATGACAATTCGTCGAGTGTAAAAAAGAAAACAGAAGAAGGGACCCGGTATGTTTTAATTTTGCAATATTTTATAATTTAAATATACATTATGAGGTCTCGTGGCCGTGTGCCTGAGAATCTGGCCACTGGTGTCCCAGGTTCAATCCCGACCGACACCAAAAATATTTCGAATTTTAAATGGCATTAAACAGGTTATTTATAGGTTATTTAAAAATCAAAACAAATATGAATATGGCAGTACAACAGTTTACAAGTGACACACCTTTAAAATATCCCTAAAGTGCAAACCTGAAATAATGAAATACACTAGAAGTAGAGTAGTATGGCGGCAGTGAACTCTATACTACTAGAATAGAGTTCACTGTATGGCGGTCTCCTATCGAGCGCCGAAAATGCCTGTGTTGTGATATAGGACACAAGCGTTGCCGTTTTATATTTAGTTCAGTGTAAGGAACAGGCTTGATTTGGCGGCCGCTCGATCGCCTCTTCCGTTTTATGGCATTACTCGACATACACACAAGCGTAGGTTATACTCTCTCCATATTCATTCTTTCCTCTGAGAGTAAAACTATGATATTTTGGCATCATTATGAAGCTAATAATTTAATATACAAACTAGAAAAATCCAATTTCCTATACTAGATTTGAATTGTACACATTTTCGCTGAAACCGGAAGTGATACAATTTTTTTTACTACGATATCTAATAAGCCCCTTTTTCTAGTTTAACTTTGCTTATTAACAATTATTTGTATATCTAACAGTCAGCCCAAACCACGCCCAAACTAACCCAAGGAAGCGAAATGACATAATTCAAATTTTTGTATTTAACATATAAATATCAGTGTCAAAAATCAACATTTTTCCCGACATTACTAAAAACTTTTTCTGGGTCGTACATTTAATATTTCTTAATGTATTATTAATTAAATATATAAAATTATAGATGCATTACATAATAATATCCTTAATATAAGAAACACCGCCAATGTCGTCAATGATTTGGAAGAATATCGAAAATTTAGAAGAGTATGAGAAAACTTCCTCATAGAATGAAAGAGTATGTGTAATTAAATTTTTCTGTGTGTACATGATGTTAAATCCTTATTTAACATAAAATGGAAATGGCGAGAGGTATTGTGTTGGCCACAACAGATTTTTTGTAAGAAGTCCCGAAGAGGCATGGTGGAACAACTAAATCACGATGAGGCGTGGTTTAGTAACGCGGGACTGTTGTTGAACACCTTACTTAGCTCCAGGGTTGTCATGAAAAAACCCAGCCTGAAAAAACCCAGTGGGTTTTTTTTTTGGCAAAAACCCAGTTATTATAAAAATTTAGGCATGTTAAAGAATTGATTAACGAATTATATAAGTTCATAAAGATGGATACTGGTGGCAATTATTGGATTATTTCTGACCATCCGTCTAATAATAAAGTTAAGGAACAATTTTCATTTTTTATATGATCTGATAAATTTTGATCCACCGTATTTTCTGCTTCGTCTAGTAATTTACCTCCTAATTTATGGCGATTACTTATAACTTTTGCTGTTTGCAATATTAAATGCGATGTTATTACAATAAAAGAATAAGCAATATTATTATCGATTTTGCACTTTTCTTTTTGCGATGTCGATACAACAAAGTTTGATAAATTGCACTGACGTTTTCTAGGTTGTTCATGTATTTCACCGTCCGAATAACCCATCACTAGTATTGACAACAATGATGAACTTTTACTTGTCACTATTTTCTCGTGCTTTATACAGAGTGATCAAAAATGGCTGAAGTGTGCTGCTCCATACAATTTTGATATTTGCCGCTTACTTCACATGACAGCATTACTATTTCCATGGGCGTACCTTTCGAATTTTGCAAGGTACCATAGGAATAATCCAAAAAACCGTCTTCTTTATTTTTACCCAAACGAAAATAAGGTTTAAGAAGAAATATGTCACGCTCCTCATTAAAAACCATAATGAAATCAAATTAAAGATTTTTTACGAAGGTATCCGAATCAAATATCAAATGAATCTAGGTATGGGCACCTGTCATCATCTTGGAACACAAGTGATCATGTGATCTTCAACCATTTTTGATCACTCTATACAAATTTGCAAATGTTTTTTAACTCTTTCTATTTTTGAACTTATTAATATATCACAATGTTTGCATTTGGTTTTACTATCATTTGTTTTAACAACATTTGCCCAATCTAGTGAACCCTCTACTTTCGGCATGATGACTATTATGTTTGAAACTCAACTACGAACTAAATAGTATCTTCATCCAGAAACCAAAACACAAGCGGCACGGCGAGATGGTTATTACAAGTTCGCTAGACCCTAGCAGAGTATAGACATATCAAAATATCACGAATAAACTTGTACAGTTTAGTAAAAATCGTATTACATTATATTGTAATTGAAATGTAATGAACTAGTGTTTCTTGTAATTCTTTCTTACTTGTATTACATGAACAATGTAATAATTTCTTTAAAAAAAAACCCAGTGGGCTGGGCATATCTCCAAAAAAAAACCGGGTTTTTATAACCCTGCTTAGCTCGGTATATTTCTCTAAAAACACCAATAAAAACCTATACCTAACGCACAAAACTCAGTCTTAGTTTCTTAGTTCCTACATAAATATTGTGTAATATGTTAGATAATGTTAAAATGTAGGGAAACTATTATTCACGAAAGATGACTATTCAAGGTCACTTGTTCGAAGAAAGAATAAACAACGTTTTACAAAGCGGTAGTCTAGTAACATTATGTATTAGAAAGAGATAGATTATTTGACGTACGTCTACATGATTTATAGTATATGATAGGTATACGTTCTATGTTCACATTGCTTTCTAACACACTAAAAATAATAAGAACGTATGTTGATGAGTTGCTGGTATGTAATTATGTACTGCACTGCCCTCTGCGTTAAAGTTAAGTCAGTGGCGGAGTTTATTTTTGAATTTGACGTTTAATCAAAATCAGCGAATTTTGTTCCGCGATTTAACTGATTCTAATCATGGGTGAGAAAGGAAAAACGTTGAGAAGGCAAGCAATTCAATTTGTACATAATGTACATGAATACTTTCAACAAGAAACGGAAAATAATGGACCATTATTAGATCTTCATCAAGTGCAGCAGGTAAAATATGCAAATAATTTTTATTTTCTTTGAAAATTGAATTTGCTATACGAAAAAAGGTTTCATGTTTAATAAATAAAACAGCGAATATTATATTTTAGCTTACAGCAGATGCACTACGAATATCTAAATCCACAGTACATAGGGTATTAAAACGGGTTAGGTTAACAATAACGAAAATGAGGAGAACCAGCTAAATTCTCCTGGAAAAAAACGTCCCAGAAAATCCACTGCAACGGCTTATCTTATACTTTTAGTAGTGAAGCAATTAGAAGAATAATATACGAAATGTATGCTGACAGTACGTAGTTTATTACCTACTTATTTTCATGTGAAAATTGTATGACGTTAAGAGTTAAAAAAATATTTAAAAAAATTCTACGAAGACACTCACTATGTTTTTCACATCTTTAGAGCAACACATTACCATTAAAACTGAAAAAAGTTGGAAGATCGAGACATATATAAGTATACAGAATCAAGTCTTCGAAGACTTCTTTTAACTATTCGCAATCGAAATTAACGATAGAGGTGCTGATTTTCGAAACAAGATGGCCGCCATACGATGGGTTTGACATATGACAGTTCACATTGTTCACTGTTTCGTTGACTGTGTATACAAACCGAGTTTAAAAACTTATTTATATGAAGGCGATAAGATAAAATATTTAATTAGTAATTAATACACTACAAACTCAGCTGTCACTTATTTAATATGACGCTTATACGATTGCTTTTCGTAGTACTGATTTGCGCCACTAGAGGGGAAATTTTATCTATGATTGCGAATAGGATTTCACTACAAGAAAGACTGCAATCGAAGAGCCCTTATAGAACAACATCATATTCGTACAGCCAGAATTAAATTTCTTCGAGAATATAAAAATAAAAAATATCAACTAATTTTTGGAATATAATTTTCATTGACGAAACCTGGATTTTTTCAAAGGGCGCTATTAGAAGATCTTGGCAGGATGACAATTCGTCGAGTGTAAAAAAGAAAACAGAAGAAGGGACCCGGTATGTTTTAATTTTGCAATATTTTATAATTTAAATATACATTATACACCAAAAATATTTCGAATTTTAAATGGCATTAAAGTGACCCCTGTGGTGCACTCTCCAAGCCAGAAATGAGTACCCGCAGCGCCTGATAAACGCCCGCACGGTACGAAAATGTCATAATCATTGCCGATATCTGTGTACAAAGCAGATAGGCACAACCCAGCTATGGGTAATATGCTGTGATGATATATTTATTTTATACCAACGATGTTTTTTGTATAGATACGTTATTTTGCATGCTGGTGGAAGAAATGGTTTTGTAACTGACTGCAGTTTAATTTTTTCTTCTGGAAAATGTACAGAAGATTATCATGGGGACATGAATGCAGAAAAATTTGAAAATTGGTTAGAAAGTATGTTACTAAAAAATCTTGAAGAACCAAGTTTAATAGTTATGGATAATGCACCATACTACAGCTTCCTGGAGTAAACAAAATATTATACAGTATTTGCAAAAATTGGGCGAAGAAGTGGATTCTAGTTTATTTAAAACAGAATTATTAGATATAGCAAAAAAATATTCCCCGCCAAAACAATATGTTGTGGATGAACTCATTGATTCCTATGGACACAAAGTTTTACGCTTGCCTTCATACCATTGCCAATTTAATGCTATAGAAATGGTTTGGTCCCAATGCAAACGATATTACGATGCACATATTGGAGAAAATGGTAATGGACATGCCCAAGTTTTAGAAATGTGGCAAAAAGCTTTGGACACAGTTACGGTGGATCATTGGAATGCGTATGTTTTTCATACTGAAACTGAAATTGGTGGACACAAGAAAAATTAATTGACGAGTGTACTGAACCTCAACCTTCTGATTCAGATACGGATTTCAGTGAATAATAAATAAATAATGATCTGTCATTTTTGTAAAAATTATTTTTTTACAGGAATAATAATTTAAGTACCTGGCCCCTAATATAAATAAGAATCGAACTCCAGATTCGTTGTTATAGATGTTCAAAGATGACAGGTTTATATTATTTTATATGTACAGGAATTGAATTATTATTTCTTTAAAAAAACAGGTTTCACAAAAATAGCACTTACGTCATTATTTATTTCAATTCTTCATTTATATTATACATAGGTACAGCCCGTTTCGGTCTTCTGTCTTGCTACTTATCGGTTTTACCGATTGTGAATGCACACCTCTGTCACTCCTATCATTTTTATTTTCAATTTTCTTGTGTAATTAGACATTTTTATTGTTGTAACCAAATTTTCTTTATTTTAATTTTAGTTTTAAATAACCTGAAGGGATATAATCAGAGAGATATGTATTCACTAAATTATTTGCATTAGCCTTTATACATATTATTACGGAATTTTACCCGTTACTGGGTGTGCCAATCTGCTTTATACAGATATCAGTAATGATAATAACATATTCGTACCGTGCTGGTGTTTGCCAAGCATCACTCTCCACACCAGCAATGAATACCCCACAGGGGTCAATTTTGTTCTATTTAAAATTCGAAATAATTTTTGGCATTGGTTCGGAGCGAACCTGGGTTCCCAGATTCCAAGACCCGTAAAAATATGTAGGTATATATGCTCGGATTAATTAATCATTTTCATTATTGTAATTAATAGTATATTATGTTATTAGGAGTAGAAAGCGGTCTTTTTGTGTTGAACCTAGCTATTGCGGCCGAGGCGCTAGCCGAGGCTAGGGCTGTTCGATCTTGGAAATTTGTGATCGAACTTTGATCCTTAATTTTGATCGATCATATCGATTGATCGATCTTGATCAAACTTTTTGATCAAGTTGAATGATCGATCTGATCGATCAGACCATCTAATTTTCCACCTCTATTAAATATTGAAGAAATAAAAAAATACTGCGAATTGCTTCTAAATTTAACGAACTTTCATTTAAAATAATAAAAAAATTAGAGTGCAGGACCCCATTTGCGTAGGTTTTATAATTTCTCTATTGAAAATGTTAACCGTCCGAAGTAATATGAATTTGGGCTCGTATAATTACCAAACACTTTACCAAGAGGTTGAAGGAAACCCGGTCACAATAATATTGTTAATTCTCTATCTATTATTAATTTTTTTAAATAATTTATTTTGAAATATTATTTATCGAGAAATGATGCACCGATATATTAAAATAGTTGTAATTAAACTATGATACTAAAATAGTTTTAATTCTTGAATACATAGGTATATACTTACATAGTATAATATTTTGTTGTCACGGATCACGGTAAGGTGTACCTATCTACGTAGTTTATAAACATCGACACTCAGACAGCGGTTCAGTCAACGCATGCGAGCGACGCTTTCCCGCATGCGTACACGTAACCTTGACCAGCTGCTGGAACGATCTTCTGATTAAACGATCAGATCGATTGATCGATTAAATGCTGTCTGTGATCATTTTGATCGATCAATCGATTTTCCGATCAGATCAATCACATCGATGTTTTTTCGCACCCCTAGCCGAGGCTAGGCAAGCTGGGTAAAACACAAAAAGGGCGTTCTACTCCGAATGACATATACTATTTTTTCTTCAAATGTTTCAAACAATAATTTGACATTTTTTTTGAATTTTTTTAATTGTAGTGTTTGCAATTTCAGCCAAAGCTGGCTGTGTATACTACAAAACAAAAACGACACAACTGTCAAATAACAATTTTCAATATAATATGTGTTGCTGTGACAACTGCCGCCGCCAGCGGTGAACTAAAACACTAACATTTTTTTACTAGTACAACAATATCAACATTTTTGTACTAGTAAGACAATGAACTTCTTCTATAGTGTGTGTACAGGAGCATAATATGAATATTATAATACGCTTCAAGAAAAAATGTATTTATTGTAATTATAGTAATGTTCACTTATAACGAACTCCAAGGGACCGGAAAAAACGGTTCATTATAAACGAAAACAATAGCACTGTTCCTATACTGTTCGTACATTGAAATTAGCTCGTTGTACCCGGAAGATCGCTATAACCGGGTTCGTTATAAGCAGACATTACTGTATATGTTGTATTGCTGTAATCAAAAATCTTTGTATCATTAAAGATCACCTTAAATGCAAATAATTGTTTTATTTATATAAATAAGATAACATTTAATTTAAATTTGTCAAAATATGTACTTATACCTTTCTTTTCAGTAACTATTTTAATATTTTGTAGCTATAGGTCTTGGATCTTTGTGTTCATTATTATTAAATCAAAATACGATATTTCTTAGAAAATATGTGGGTAGATGTTTAAAACAAAAAGAAATAATTTTGAACGATTAAAATTTACCCACAAATGTTATACCTTGTGCACGCCTATGTATACGGAATGTAGTGAAGTTAACTGCAAGTAATATTATACCAGACGATTTGAAAATGACCTTGAATAGTCATGTTTCGTGAATAATAATGTGTTTAAAGAAATTGCGTTAACCATGCCTATTTGGGACTTTAATTTTTTGAGCACAGTCCCGCAGCTGGGACTGTAGACACTTTCTTTTTATAAATATCACTTACAACTTTGAAATGCCGCAACTCTCTTATTGATAAGAATTTTTCACCATTAGTCTTAGTTTTACATCCAGGTGAAATTATATAAAAAAGGAGGTAAAAATGGTGGACTAGCCTATTCCATGACTAACACTTTAAAAAATCTGATGTGGCCAACACAATACCTCCTGCCATTTAATTATTATTAATTCAAATATACATATTTACTTATGCTGAAAACTGTATTAAGTCCCATTCCATACAACTATGGTTCTATTTAGTATTTATTTTTGAAAACGTTACTATTATTAATTTGAAATGAATAGTTCTTTGAGAGTGACAATTTATTTATCAGTTACATACATTTGAGATATGAACTTTGTAATCAAGGAGTTGTGTTTGTTTAAAGCGTAGGCTCTGTGGTTTAAATTATAGATAATTTTTAAATTTATCAATAAAATATATAGAAAAAGTACTAATGCAAACCTGTAGAACATTTACTAATTTTTAATTTTTATAACCTAAATCTCTAAAAATAACATGAACAACGCACGCGTCCACACGTGGCCCACACACACACACACACACACACACACACACACACACACACACATACACACACACACACACATATACACACACACAAACACACACACACACACACACACACACACACACACACACACACACACACACACACACACACACACCGTGAAAATATTAAAATTAGATTCAAGGGACATTTAACGTGACCATTTACCAAAATCTCGATATGCGATTTTTAGCACGATCCCTATACCTCCATCACCAAGAGTAGCGGGAGGTAAAAAAGTAACTTTCAGAAAAATTTAAATCAGATTTTGTCGTTTACAAACCGTGCTATATAAAATGTGATTATTAAATTGCATGCAGAATTTAATTGCCTTATTTGAATCATTGTTGTATAAAATTAATAAGCCACGTTTGGGCAAGGAATTTTTTTTCCCCATCTTAAGCGGCTATAATCCACTTTTCATGTTACACCTGGTATGTTTACCTAGCAAAGGTGACTGTACTCCGTTCACGATAGCGAGAGAATTTCGAACTAATTCTTGAACAGATAAGTCACTGGTAAAAGAGGATAATTTTGGAGACGGACCAATAGAATGACTTGATGAAAAATTAGTTACAAATTCTCTTGCTATCGTGAATGATATATAGCTACTTGATTCCTCATTTTTATCAATAATAATAATAATAATAATAATAATAATAGTCCAGTAAAATTAGACGAAAAAAGCCTCGACTGTCGGAAAAATGTTTCATTGTTACAAACAAGTGTAGGACAAAATCCTAAAAATATCAGCAGGGCAATTCTAGATATTAAAGGTGAAAAGTCACCAAAATAGGTTTTTCGCGAATAACTCGCCGCCTATGCATCGTACATCGATAAAGGTTATCATGAAAGTTACAGAAACATTATTATCTACAAGTCGGCACCGGTGGCTCAATGGTTAGATCAGCGGCTCTTAGTCATGAGTACGCTAGGGGTTCTGGGTTCCAATACCACTAAGGCATGTTTGTATATGTAAATCTCTCTGAAATTGGGATTTAATCCTAAAGGTTATCATGAAAGTTACAGAAACATTAATATCTACAAGTCGGCACCGGTGGCTCAATGGTTAGAGCAGAGGCTCTTAGTCATGAGTACGCTAGAGGTTCTAGGTTCTGAAATTGGGATTTAATCCTAAAGGTTATCATGAAAGTTACAGAAACATTAATATCTACAAGTCGGCACCGGTGGCTCAATGGTTAGAGCAGCGGCTCTTAGTCATGAGTACGCTAGGGGTTCTGGGTTCCAATCCCACTAAGGCATGTTTGTATATGTAAATCTCTCTGTAATTGGGATTTAATCCTACTAAGAGGTTAAAAAAAGATTGGTTATGTGCTTTTTTGCTATAAGTTTAACACTTTTCGAGATATAGCGTGGAGGACGGGATAACGCTGTATGAACTGCGGAGACAAGCGTCTAGTCGCTACCGGTGTCAAATCATTCTGAGAGCCGAGCGATACCGAATGCATGTGGTATTTTTTAAGAATTTTTTTAAAAATTCTGGCCAAAATAATACCTAACGCACAAAACTCGAGTCCTTATACTTTTTAAAAAAACTTATTTTAGAAGCTAATGGGTTTTGCGGGCGTCTGTAACATGCATGTATCATCTTCGGCATCGCTCGGCTCTCAGAATGATTTGTTACCGGCAACGACGAGATGCTTTAAATGTGGAGCAACACGCGTAATGCGGATTACGATACACGTTAAATAATATAAATACTAATATTGAATTGTAAATTGCAAAAATGTTTATTATTTATACAGCGTTATCTCTTAAACGAATTCATTGTTATCCCTCCTCCGCGCTATATCTCGAAACGGATTAAACTTATAGAAAAATGCATATAACCAATCTAGTATATAATAATGTCTTCTATAACTTTCATAATACCGTTTATCAACGTACGATGCATAGACGGCGAGTTATTCGCGAAAACCCAATTTTGGTGATCTTTGACTTTAATATCTCGAATTGCACCTACGTCACTCAAGGTCATTCATTATGGCGGTCGACCAGCTGATTGCGGGCAATCAAACTAAATTTTAACATAGAGTCAAATGGATAATTCGTGTTTACATTTCATAAAATGTTAAATAATTATTGATATGAACGTTTGTATAAATTCTAGATGCAATTATAAGGGCTAAACACCAGTGGGAAAACATTGTTGAAGTGAAATGAGAAAAAAGTCATACATACATATAATCTCAGTAATGTTTTGAAACCCAACCAAAACAAGTTTGAGTTATTATAGACATATTACGTGTAACATCCATTTAGTATTAAGTTTTATTGCTTCTAGTATATGAGCAAGATAAGTAATTAAGTAATAATCATTATAAACAAAATAAATTGTGAGAAAATCATGTCAGCCACCGGTATTTGAACCCTAACCTAACCATTATATTTAATTGTAAATTGAAGGTATTAACACAATTTCATATTTTGCAAATGACTTGCGTAAATTTGAGTAAATATAAGCAAGCTTTATTAGATGAAGCCAAAAAAAAAAAATAAAATTTGGAAATAATAAATATTTTTAATAATATCGTTCCTTACTCATTAGAATATGCAAAATTTGATGAGGGTTATAATAATCTTTCAAAACTAGATTGACAGTTTTTCCTCGATTATTGAACATTTTAAAGACAGGAAATGGAAAATATTTTTTATTCACAATCGGTTAGTAATATGACGATTTCTGACTTTTAAAAAGTTGGGAAGTTAGTTATTGTTAACCTCATATTCTAAGAGGTTGGAAAGTATAAAGGCGAGCGCACACCAACGCGGGCAAGCGTTGCGGACAGCGGGCAGTATCGCGGCGCGGGCATCAAAACCTATGGCGTTATACAGACGTGCGCAGACCACAGCGGGTACCCGCGCGATGTTTCCGCGTTCATTTTGTTGAACGCATCCGTCAGCGTTTTGCCCGCGCCCGCAGCCGCATTCTGAGTGTTCAACTAAAACATTCATTGTCATTAACCGAAAAATTAATTCATAGTGTACAAAAATATCCCATATTATACGATTTGAAAAATCATGAATATAAAAATAATAGGAAAAAGCTTTCATGAGGTAATGGTTATTTACTAACCTGTTTTTATCTTCTTTTGGAGAAGCGAGTAATAAAAGAAGGTCTTCATCAGATTCTGATGAAGAATTCATTATTTTCGTAAACTAATTCTGAATTAAATTAATTATTTCTTGCATGCGTGCAGATCGCGTTTTAACGCGCTGGTGTGCGGATACCCGCGATTCCGTCAATCGCGCCGCGTAACTGCCCGCTGCCCGCACGGTTTGCCCGCGTTGGTGTGCGCTCGCCTTAACGTGAAGATAGCTGGGGTTAACCTCAGCTATACTCACGCTATACTTTCCAACCTCGAGGCAGGAAATCGCTGCCCCCCGCTTTGAGAGATCAATGCGTATGAATGATGGGTATTTACATATAAACAAAGCATCTTTACAATTTATATGATAAAAATATGGAATAAACTTGTAAATAATACAAGTAATGAATGAAATCAATATTTAAGGTTAGAAATCAAAGTGACAGTTCATGTGACAAATGAACAATCTCAGACCATTCGTTTATTTATGTTAGGTTATTATTATTTAAATATAAAATATTAATTTTTTATTTCAGATTGTGAATAAAATAGTATACAAACCTCGGTGAAAAGTTTCATTGTCTCGGGCTATATTTAACCTCGGCGCTTCGCGCCTTGGTTAACTATCTTCGCCCTCAACAATGAAACACTTTCCACCTCGGTTAGTAATATACTATTGTTGCTTCTGTTGACTGTTGAAAATATGTACATTATTTAAGGGCTCTTGTTTCATAATCTTCCCAGAAATTTACGTATTTCACATAGTGCTACAATATCAGATGGTACTCGTACTAACAGATTCCAAAACAATGTGTATCACCTTCGGAAATAAATCAAATATAACTCTTGCTCATTAATATTTCTTAGTTATTATTATAAATTTATTAAATACATACATTTCTCTTAGTCTTCTACAACTTGGCTTGGAAGTCATACGCATAAAATCCAAATAAAACGTTATTTATACTTTTGAGGATACAATTTCCCATAAGACGTAACGAAAAGTAGGCCTTTGTTTGTCCGCAATCAGCTGTTCAACTGACACATCATATTGAAACGTCACGTGCAAGTACCTCATTGCCCTGCTGATATGTTTAGGATTTTGTCATATCGTGACATACGTGTATACAAAAATTCAGCTTCAACGGAAAAATTCCCGACCAAAAATCCTTATTTGACTGGACTATAAATATGACATTTTTCGGACGAAAATAACTACTCATATAAATGTTTTATATACCTATACATATTTACCTGATTTGATGACTAATAGTTCTTAGTCTGCTGATTTTCCTATTTTGCTTCAGCGAATCTTCAACTACGATTGGGGTCATGACAGAGGAAGATTCCTGTAATTAAATAAACCTATATTATAGCGGGAATTATTATACTAAAATGTATGTATATACTATTTATAGTAATAATATATACTACACATCAAATGGAAGTCATCTAACTTTCCTAATTTCTATTTCTAAGTGAAGCTGTGACATACTATGGCTAACATTGTATCATTTTACGTAGAAATCTAGCAGGCTTATATAGGAACTAAATATTTGTTAGTTTTAACTATAGAAAGATACACATATTTTTTTATTACGGTTGTGAAGTTATTTCTGTTTTAAATTACGGAAGGAATGTGAATCCAGTGCTTTCCATGATAACCGATTAGGATTCAGTCCTCGTCGGCTGTTGATATCTAAAAGCGTTTAGATGTATTAGATTTAGTTTCCTATATAGTTATTGTATATTTTTTTAAATAGTGATTATAAATATACATTTGAAAAATTCATTTGTTAGTACTCACCTCTGCCGTGTCCTCCCCTGATGACTCATGGGAGCGTCGCCTAGATGCAGGTCCGTCTGTCCAGTTGGTAGGTGATGACCATCTAATTGTATCTGGACTAGGACTTGACGACGATAGTTTTATGACTTCTCGTGCTGAATTCAAACTCTCTGAAGATGAAGACGAACTAACCACTTGCTGATTTCGAGCACGGCGCTTCGGACTTGGTTTGCGAGGAGGTTGTACTCTGTGATGTTGATCTTTGCTAGGTACGTCTAAATGATGATGATGAAATACATTTGGAATTTGGCCTTTTGTGGGACTTTTTAGAGTTCTAGTTGCTTTTTTCTCACGTTTTCTACCTGTTGACTTTCTATGCTGTTGCATGGTTGAAACCACACTTACTTTATTTTGTGGAGTACAATCCGAACTTGGAAAATCATATAGTCCGTCTGAGTCTGTAAATGGAAGTAAATCTTTTTGTTTACTGTAAAAGTGAGGTGAAAATCTACCTAAACCGACAGTTCGATCACTTAATGGACTTTCACTACGTGAACTGACGGGACTAACGTATTTTTCACATCCACTACCTTCTGATTGAACAATTATCGAGGGAAGTTGTAATGATACTTTGCACACAGAAACTGGAGGCATCAGTCTATCCTTAGTGGAGTCCAATGTTTCACATTTGGTCAAAATATTAGATTGTGATAAGCAGGAAGGCAACTTGGGCATTTCAACTGTTAATTTATTATCTAACAAGTCTTTTCCAATATAAAGTTCTAGTTCTTTAGCACTTTTTAGTTCTCCGTCTTCTATTTTCTCTTCTAGATGATCGGTACCTATTCCTTCGTCATTAGATTCAAGTAGAGGATCATCAGAGAGAGTTTCTGAATCCGATCGACCACGGCAGTGACCACGCTGATCACCAGAGTTATTATCAACATTGTTCCCACCTGAAGAAGTCGAATTTGTTTTCAACAACGGAGATGGTCTTCTGGATAACTGTGAATGTAAGTGAGTGGATGGGCCTGAAGAACCAGGATCTTCCATCTCCGAAGGGCAAAGAGGATTGTTGGACCCACATCTAGAGGGTCCTGGGCTAGCCATAGAACTGTATCCCGAGGAACTAAGATTAGATTCCGAGGCTGTCCGATCTGCGCGCGAACACATGGAAAATGGACTTAAGTAACACATTCCTACATTTCCGGGAGCTGGCCCTAAATGTGTATTGGAAGTTTTAGCTGCAGGAGATAAGGATTCTGCATCTGATTCCGCTTCACTCATATTAAAAGTCACAGTTATAAGTGGAGGAGCACACGGTAAATCTAGGGATGTGGGTTTATCAAAATCCTTCAGAAGTCGACGTGTTGGCTTATCACTGAACGGAAAACTGCTTTCCTGCGACGATGATCTGTGCGGAGGAGGAGAGCCTGGAAGTCCAAACATAGGGGCACGGCTATGTGTTGGCGACGGCTGTTGAATTATGAGCGTTGGAATAATAATGGGTACAGAAGCACAAGTTTGTTGATTGTCAGAATCATCTGTACTTGAAATATGTTTTGATTCTGCAGTATAGCCAATTAATGGTGGACGAGGCTGAAATAAACTTAATTAAAGCAAAGAAATTAATATCAGTATGAAATCTTACCTTAAATTTGAATTGAGAACACGCTTGGTGCATTACAGCCGCTTCTTCTTGAATAAGGCCATCTTCTGCTTGAATGTCGATAGCAATGTCTTGAATACCATGCATTTCTTCATCGTCACTATATCCTACAGAAACACAAGGTAATTCAACAGATATACGGTCATCACTGAAGTCCAATCCCAAATCTTCAGCAGAAGATGAAGCATTGCTTCTCTGAAGCACGGGCGTAAGTGACGGTGATGGCAATGGAGTCGGTACAGGCGTAGGCAATGGAGTAGGCATTTCCCGAATAGGAGAGAGACATTTATTAATTACTGATGGAACTTCTAATAATATCGTTGGAGGATACAAGAAATTGCTCCCTATGTCATTAGACTTGTGCGCACTTAGTGCATCTAACACAGGCACTTCTATCGTACTATTATTTGTCTGACGACGATGGTTCGGAGGAGAATCGAGAAGGCCGCTTGAGAATGATACGGGCGTGTGAATCGATGATGTTGTAGAGTCGTCATCTCCTGCAACGTCGTCTTGAGGGGTAGACGCAGTAGGTGTTGTTGAGGGTGATAATTTTACAGATGACGGCATATTTACTGCAGCAGATGTAGACGAATAATTTCTAAACATTGCAAGAATAGAATCGGCACTTGCAGGTTTTTGGCGAATATTTTGTAATTTAGAATTCTTTTTGCCTATTAAATCAGACATTCGAGATGCAGAACTACCCGGTAATGCGAGATCAGAACTTGACAACGAATCACTACCTTGGTTACTAGATGTACTATTGGGTGAACGTACATCTGCTGCAGGCGATGGAGGAGTGCTGGATGGACGTAAAGTATTATACTGCTTGTTTTGCATTACTTGTAGCTCAACTTCAGATCCTGAACTCATTTCAGCTGATACTTTATTAAGTAATCGTGCAAATGTAACTTTTTTCTCGAGTTTAGGATCTGATAATGTTATTTGCGCCGTAGAACTTATATTGAGTTCCGTTAAACGGGTTTCTTTAACGTCGTCAATGGAATCTCTGGTATTCTCAGCCTGTTCTTTTAGTTTTCTTTCACTTAATTGTATTAATTCGCCAATACTAACTTTTCGCGAACGTTGTTGATTATTCGGTGAAATTAATTGTTGTAAAATTTGTTTCTTTTCTGCTGCATTCTTCTTAGTAGGTGTAGAATTATTTCGTTTCTTGCGTGGAGATGGCGTCCCTAAAATAATTAATCACATTTATCATAAATGAGATTAAAGAAGAAACAAAGTATTGAGAGTAAATAATTTTTTGGGCTTAAGAAGTTAGCAGCTATGAGTAGTATAAGTTTGTTACTCTGTAATGTATGGTATGTACACTGTGTTTATTCTATAACAATGAGCTCTCAACCTGTGCAGTATAGCGACTATACCAGTGCAACCTACCAGCCACACACAACACATTTAGTGATAGGTCACGACATCATTCGGGAGGTACTACACCAATAGAGGATTAGGTTCCACGACAGTGATTCGTCAATGCAACAAAATGAGTACAGTAAGAGTAGGTACAAGTACGAGTAGTGTAACAAAAGTCGTAGTGAGAACAAGACCACAGGCAGTATTTAATTCACAGGCGACAGGCATTTCACAGTTGAAAGCCATAGCCTTACGTCTTGGGGGAGGTTTTAGTAAATCATCCAAACTAAATGTTCTCGCGGCGGCTGCCGTGGTATGGTGACTGGCGTTTTGACCATGTGGGCTGGTGAGGCTGAGGATGGAAGGTTTGCGAATACCCAGGCGGCCAAACAGCGAGCGCTGGCATCCAGGTTGTGGGCTCGGCACCACCATCACCGCCGCCGACACGCCACCCGATAGCTGTTCGCGTACCGACGACCCACGTAGAGAAGGTCCAGCTGAAAGCATAATGCTGCTAGCCTACTTCCCTTAACTGACATTGTCAGATACTTACGGCATCTGTTACGGTCGGATTCCTCCGCCAAAAGCTTCTCTAACTTCTCTGGGAAATGTCTCCGAGCGCACCACACAAGACCTATCACAGCTAGAACAATGGTGACGGTGATTAAGCCAAGCCAAAACGGTTCATGCAGCATACGCTCTGACAGCGGACGAAATGGAATATTCATTAAACGCCGTTCGCAACGTTGACCTTCCCACCAAGCATGACAGCGGCAATGGAATGAATCTCCACGTTCAATGCAGTCTCCTCGGCCTTCACATGGATTTCCTTCGCATGGTCGTTGTTTCTGCTCACATGTTGTTCCAGTGTACCCGGTCTGGCAATGACATCGATAACTAACTGTAGTTAACGTACACTGCCCAAACACGCATGGTTCCAGTTCACACATAGTCAATGCACAAAATAAGCCTGCAGAAAATATCGTGTTAGAGAAAAAAGTAATTAAATGAATAATAATTTACCTGTAAAGTGACCAGTGCATTGACAAAATTTTTTGTTTCCGTTTGATACACATTTTCCATTATTTTGACACGGATTTGGATTGCAGGACTCGACTACGTTTTCTTCTTGTCTTAATAATTTAATTTTATAATTTGGATCTGGCTGTACCCTTAATGATCCATTCAAAGGTATTCCTGTAGCTCCTCCTCTTTGTCTGATATGTAAAGTATTAAGATACGAAGTGATTGCGAGAGGAGCTGGTGCTATTGACAAATCTAAATTGTCATTGTCGTAGCACAGATGCCATGAAGTACCATTGCTATCTGCGTAGTTATCCATCACATCGATGGATCCCTCATCACCAAGGCAACCGTTGTCGCTGTATTTTACGTGATAGAGTTCTAAATGGATCACATTACCAAGCGGGGCCACAAAATGCTGTACGAAGTCAATGTATGCAGGAGCGCGGTTCGGGTAATTTAGATGTAGAAGGATTCCTGACGTTATGTTCATTAAGTCGATAATTCTTTCCTCTTGAATACCGTTCATAGTTTTATACTTTGCTCTAAAACCTGTTCCAACGGGTTTATCAGCCGTTCTAAGTCGTACCTAGAATAAAAAAATAATATGATTGATACAATTGGAAATATTTAAAATCACTTACCAACAATCGTTCACTGTTTGATACAAATGCACCATCTGTTAAATGTCCACTTATTTGAAAAGGTTGCAAAGAATTTGAACTACCTCCTAGATCTAATTCAAGTATAGCTTCACTGTTGGATGATTTTTGTTCTTGCAATCTAGGTTGGCCTAATTCATAATGGTTGCCGTCCATGTTATAATCCGTGATTTCTAACCAAACTCTTTTTCCTGAGGGTGCTAAAATAGTTATAGCACAATCTAATCTCGCTAATAGAAAATATGGATAATTAGGACTGGAAACGACTCCTTCTCTTGCAGTTAAGGTTTGTAAGGGACATCCAGAAACGTCAACCGCGTGCCAAGTTACTGAAAACCCGCTTCCGGAAATTGAATAATCGGAGTGAAATCTTAGTTCCGCTTCATTAGTCTCTGAAACAAAATCGAAGCGCTCCATGTTTGTATCATGATTCCCACACCACTTAACGGCGTCGTTAAAATTGTCTCCGTTGCCTTGAATTATACTTTTTAGCTCGACATAGTCATACAGACATTCCAACTGAGGTTCTATATCTAGTTTCGAGAATTGGATTATTAATCTTGTTCGTTCAGGGCCATTAATATGTATAATATAATCCAAATTGTTATAATAATTTCCTGGATAGTTTGGCGAAGTTAATCTCCCTTCAGAACCATTAATTGTCCTGTTGAAATTTAAGTCGCTGCCCGATATTTGATTGTATCGTTTACAAACATATCTGAAAATATTGGTCGTAATTAAAATAACTAAATATTTTAGTATGTGGGTGATTTAGAATATTATCTACCTGGCTATGAAACAAAAGATGGGTTATTTTTAGGGTTGTCAATCGTAAAGGACAAAAAAGAGTTATGGCTTTTTTGAAAAAAAATATTTGTAATTAATTTTCTTAGGGCCGGTATTATAAGCGCCTTGTTATATTTAGTTCTATAGTTAATTTAATAAAATGAACAATTTCGAATCATTTTGCATGTTCTTATGACATTTAATTATTAATTTACCATGGAACTACTTTTTCCTGGACGTTTATAACAGCGGTCCTTAAATAATTATATACCTACGAAGTTATCCGAGAAATATATAAAAAATTAATAATCAGTATCAAAAAATTGCACTTATAATTCAAGTGCAATTAAAAAAATCAAATTTAATGTATGGAACAAATTTTTGTTTAAGACTTATCTTTAAATAATTAAAAATTTAAAAAGATAACATGTAGTCTTTAAAAGAGACCTGTCGGAAACCTTGTTATTATATTTTTTTTACTGCTAAGTTACTGTAACATTTGCATGCTTATTTATCACGAGGCTTATCACGTTTTTTCTAAAAAAAAAAAGAATTTTCAGTTTCTGTTATGGTTTGAGTACAAGAAAATGAATAAAGTGAACCAGTATTATGCTCATAAAGTTTTTGACAAAATATTGATAGGCGTATTTGGGGAAGATGTGCCATCATATTTTACAGTGGAATTATGGTGTAAGTAATTTTAATGGCAATGGCATGTGGAAGTAAAAACACAAGAAACCATAAATAAAAAGGAAGGTTTGATTTAAACAAAACGAAGGATAAAATATAGTGACAGTAATGGTGCGGACACACTAATATCACGTCACGTAAACTTACATGATTTCATGTGCTAATTGTCAATTGTTGAGGACTTGAGCCCCCTATATCCCATTTATTTTATTGCGAGATCACATACTGTTGTTATTTGTGGCATTCATGTGAAATCACATAACAACATGTTGAAGATACGTCATGTTGTATTGAACGTCAGAATGACAGATGACACATGTGACATATGACATATGTGACATATGACACATGTGACATAACATATATTCTGTGTATATCAATACACACAAAAAAATGTTCATGTGTTATATATAAATGTTGCCATGTAACGATTGTATATTGAATAGTATTGTTAATAAGTAATAAAAGGCATTTTGTATTTCGATATAATAAAACCTAAGTTATCATAGTCCTGTGTTATTTCAATCCATCTACAGTACCAGCTCTATCCACAGTGCTCGCTCTAACAGGTTATGGGCCCAGATTTACAATCTGGATCAGGATTTTAAGGGACAGAATAGGTGAAACGTATCCTAGTGTTCGGAAATATCGTAAAGGCTACCGAAATGAGTGTTTCAGGTGTTACGAGAATAGAAACTTTAAGTAAAGATAACTACGACACGTGGAAAATGCAGATGGAAGCATTACTTATTAAAAACGATGCGTGGGAATATGTTAACGGTTCGAAACCAAGACCGGAAGTCGACAAAAATGACAAAGAATCCCAAAAAACGCACGATACTTGGATAATGTGCGACAACAAGGCCAAATCGGACATCATATTGTCAATCAGCCCTTCTGAATTGAAACAAGTAAAGGGATGTAAATCGTCACGCGAGTTATGGCTGAAACTAGAAAATATTTATCAGTCGAAGGGATCGGCTCGAAAGGCTACACTCCTAAAACAGTTAACACTTCAGCGAATGCGAGACGGTGAAGACTTACGCGAACATCTACAGAAATTTTTCGACGCAGTCGACAAACTTGCTGAAATGAACGTGGAAATAAATGCTGATCTTCTGGCTACAATGTTATTATATAGCCTGCCAACGAGCTTTGTTATGTTTATGTTTAATTTTAAAAAATCTAGTTACTGCATAAATCATGTTTTGCGGTTGTTAGAAACAAGGCAGTTGTCAAACAAATAAGAATTTTGATATAATTTGTATTTCAATAATAAATACTTTATAAATACTTAAATAGATCTTTTAATTCCACATTAAATGTGTGACATGGTGTCAGAAGTGGGATACTTAAAGTAATATCAATATTGAAATAGAAAAATCAACGACTAGAACCATGCAGTGCTTTAATCCGACAGAAAAACTTGAATTGAGCGGAAATTTGTCAGCAAACTGGAAAAAATTCAAACAGAAGCTTGAAATATTTCTTACAGCTACTGGTAATAAAGCAAATATTGATGATAAGAAAATTGCCATTTTGTTGAACTTGATTGGCGACGATGGCCTAGAAATTTATAATACATTCAAATGGACAGCAGATGAAGATAAGAATAAATTTGAAGATAATATAGCAAAATTTGAAGAATACTGCAACCCAAAGAAAAATATATTATTCGAACATTACAATTTTTTCCACGCACATCAACAAGAAGGACAATCAGTTGATGCGTACCTAACAGAATTAAAGAAATTGGCTTCTACGTGTGAATTTAAAGATGAAGAGACACTCATCCTGGGAAGACTTGTTTTTGGCCAACGAGACAAGGGAGTAATGGAAAGATTACTGCGTGATCCGGACATATCATTGAAGAAAGCAGCACAGTTTTGCAGAGCAACGGAAGTATCAAGATGCCAAGCAGATGCAGTAAAGGTGGAGGCAGTCCAAAGGAAACCAGAAAATGAAAATAGAAACCGAAGCAATAGTTATAAAAAGTTAAGTAATTACAATAGTAATAGTAAAAATAACAATTATTATAACAATAATTCGAACACATATTTATGTAAAAAATGTATGTATACCCATAAGGCAATGTCTTGCCCTGCGTATGGCAAAACTTGTTCAATTTGTAATCAAAAAAACCACTTTGCTAAAGGTTGTCCTAATAAGAAAAAATTAAATTTACTACAACGCAAACACATTAATAGCGATGAGGAAGATGAACATAATAAAGGTTCTTCTTCAGATGAATTAAACGAAGTATTTGTACATGTATTAGAATGTAATACAAAAAATTCATGGAATGAAAACATAAAAATTGAAAATCAATTAAATGTTAATTTTAAACTAGATAGCGGTGCTGAGATAAGTATTTTGCCTAAATATTACCTTAAGCAATTAAGACCTAAGGTCTCTGTAAGTAGTACGAATACTGTTCTTGTCGGATTTGGTAATTCTAAAATTAAACCAATAGGAGAAGTAAAATTAATATGTTCCAATAAAAAGGGCTTTAATAGTCGCGTAAATTTTGCTGTAGTACAGGAGCATGTTACCCCACTACTGGCTTTAAAAGCATGTGTCAAATTAAAATTAATTAATCGTATTAACCTTATTGAAAATACTGTAAATAAAGATGAAATTAAAAATAAATATCCATCAGTTTTTCGGGGACTAGGCAAAATACCGGGAACACACCACATAACACTAGTAAAGGATGCTGTGCCAATAGTACATCCTTCGAGACGTATTCCAAAAAGTTTACATAATAAATTAAAAAATGCATTGGATAATCTACAAAAACGTGGTATAATATCACAAGTATCGCATCCAACGGAATGGGTTAATAGTCTAGTAGTAGTTGAAAAGCCATCAGGGGATTTAAGAATCTGTCTAGATCCAAAAGATCTAAATAAAGCAATAAAAAGGGAACATTATATGATTCCAACACCGAGTGAAATTTTAGATAGAATTGCCGGTAAAGCTTTTTATTCTGTTTTGGATATGAAAGAGGGTTTTTGGCAAATTTGTCTTGATGAAGAAAGTGCAGATTTAACAACTTTCAATACTCCATTCGGACGTTACCGATTTAATAGAGTACCATTTGGTTTATGTTCAGCTCCCGAAGTTTTCCAAAAAAAAACCCATCAAATATTTGGAACAATTGCTGGATGTGAAATATATTTTGATGATTTAATTATTTTTGCTGATTCGGTTGCAGAACATAACAAAATTTTAACTAAAGTATTAGAAACTGCTATTAAATATAATATTAAATTTAATTTTGATAAATTTCAATATCTTCTGAAAAAGGTTAAATACTTAGGTCAAGAAATTTCAGTTAATGGTATAAAACCTACTAATGAACATATAAGAGCAATAAAAGACATGCCAAAACCAACTAATAAAGTAGAATTAATGAGATTTCTCGGTATGACTAAATATTTTTCAAATTATATTCCAAAACTTTCTGAAATATCCGCACCATTACGTGAATTGACTAAAAATGATAGAGATTGGTTATGGTATCATGAACATGATGATTCATTCAATAAGTTAAAAATATTAATAACAAATGCACCAATTTTAAAATTTTTTTACCATAATAAATCAGTAACTGTCCAAGTAGACGCGTCGAAAGACGGATTAGGTGCTTGTATAATGCAAGATGGTTTTCCTCTTGCTTACGCGAGTAGAGCATTAACTTCTAGTGAGAAAAATTATGCACAAATAGAAAAAGAACTACTAGCAATAGTTTTTGGGGTTAAAAAATTTCATTATTATACATATGGGAGATCAGTTTTGGTGGAGTCCGATCATAAACCTTTGGAATCAATCCTTAACAAAAATATTAACGATATAACAGCTAGATTGCAAAGAATGGCTATACAATTATTAAAATATAATATAACAGTAAAATATAAAAAGGGTTCAGAAATGCATATGGCTGATGCATTATCACGTGCATTTCTAAAAGATTCGGTTCAAGATGATCCTGAATTATTATATGCTGTCCATAGTTTCAATATTCATTTTCCAATAACGGATAATAGACGAAGAAATTTTATAAATGAAACAAAAAATGATAAATCGTTACAAATGGTTTTAAAGTATCATCTTAAAGGATGGCCTAATCGGAAATGTGAAGTTAATCCGGAAGTTCAATATTATTGGAGTTTAAGAGGTAGCATATCATATAGTGAGGGTTTGCTATTTTTTGAAAAACGTCTAATAGTTCCTAAAAAATTACAAAGTGATATGCTTGACTTGATTCATGAGTCTCATTTTGGAATTTCTAAATGTAAAGAAAGGGCTAGAAAGATATTGTTTTGGCCAACAATGTCAAAAGATATAATAAAGTTGTTAATTGCACAATCTGCCAAGAATTTTCTTCAGCTAAACAAAAAGAACCGCTCATTCCACATGAAATTCCAAATGGACCGTGGAAAAAAATTGCTAGCGACATTTTAACTTTTGCGGGAAAAGATTATTTAGTTATTAAAGATTATTATAGTAAATGGTTTGAACTAATACAATTACAGAATAAAACTGCTTCTGAACTAATATCTAAATTCAAATCTGTTTTTTCTAAATTTGGCATTCCTTTAGAAATGATAACTGATAACATGCCATATAATAGTGTAGAATTCAGGCAATTTGCAAAAAAATGGGATTTTAAAATAACAACTTCTAGCCCAAGATATCCTCGATCTAATGGACTATCTGAAAAAACAGTTAGTACTGCTAAACAAATTCTTCGTAAGGCTAGGAAAGGTGCCGATATATATGTAGAACTTATGGAATATCGTAATACCCCTATTGCAGGTATTGGGTTATCACCTGCTCAAATTTTATTTAATAGAACCTTACGAACAAAACTACCTAATTTCGACTCATATTCAAACCTAAATTACTGTTATAATGAAATAAAACAAAAATTATTAGATAAACAAAAACAACAGAAAATTCATTATGACAGGGGAGCTAGGGAGCAAGCACAATTTGAGAAAGGAGATAATGTATGGTGGCGTAGAGATAAAAATTGGGAGCCAGCTACAGTCATAAATAAATGTACTACGCCTAGATCTTACATAATTCGCGATGAATTTAACAGAACATACCGTAGAAATAGTTCTGTTCTAAAACCTAGTTCCACAGATGCCCAAACAAAATTTCTTGATGAAACCAACAACAATGGTATTTGTAATACACATGAGACTTTAGAGACTGAAAATAATCCATCAGTAACAAATAATAACACTTCTACTTTAGGTCAACCTAGAGCAACTCGTTCAGGCAGAGTTATAAAAATGCCAATCAGATATAAGGACTATATAATGTAATGTACTATTTAATTGTTTTAATTTACTTTTTTTTATAGTATTAGTGTACCCTCCAAAAGGAAAGATGTTATGTTTATGTTTAATTTTAAAAAATCTAGTTACTGCATAAATCATGTTTTGCGGTTGTTAGAAACAAGGCAGTTGTCAAACAAATAAGAATTTTGATATAATTTGTATTTCAATAATAAATACTTTATAAATACTTAAATAGATCTTTTAATTCCACATTAAATGTGTGACAAGCTTTGAAAATTTTCGCTGTGCTATTGAATCTAGGGATGAACTTCCGACTCCAGATATTCTACGAATAAAAATCGTGGAAGAATACGAAGCCCGAAACAACGACATACGGAATGAAGTACCAAACGCAATGACCGTTGGAAAATTCAATAATAAACGTGTCTTTGGAAATAAGAACAACAATAGATTTAAATTCAAATGTCATCGATGTCGAAAAGTGGGACATAAAGCATCGGATTGCAGTTTTAGGAAAGATTGCGAAAGCTGGAGAAGGTGCACATCATGCTTTTCAAGTGAATCAAGTTGGGGAAGATGGTGTTTGGTGCCTTGACAGCGGTTGTTCTTCGCACTTGTGTAAAGATTTGAACAAGTTTAGTGAAATAAAGGACAATGAAATCGGAACATTAAATTTAGCAAATAATGCGTCAACAGACATTAAAGCACGTGGAAAAGTAATCGTGGAAACAGGCGTGGGTGGTAAAGTGACATACATAGACTTGAACAATACTTTACACGTTCCTGATTTGCGCACGAACTTATTATCGGTTGGAAAAATAACGGACAACGGATATCGTGTGATCTTCGAAAAGACTTTAGCAAAAATTGTAAACAAGTCCAACCAAGTTGTGATTACTGCGAATCGTATAAATGATTTATATTATGTGCAAGCAAACGATTGTGAATGCAAACTTAGTGTAGATTCACGAAATGCAGAAAGTCTGATAAGTGACTCTCGATTCAAATGTGACATCGACGCCTAGGACTTTTAAACATTAATGATTTGTTACAAGCAGTTAAAAATAATACAATAGAAGGACTTAGTGTTACGGGTTCAAAAGAAAACTTTAGTTGTGACATCTGTCATCAAGGAAAAATGACACGTCTTCCATTTCCCAAACGATCGCATAGAAATAGTCAAGAAATGGAAATACTACACTCTGACGTTTGCGGCCCTATGCGGACAGAATCACACGGACATAAAAGATATTTCGTCACATTCATAGAAGATCAGTACAGATGGTGTGAAGTACGATTTATAAGACAGAAAAATTACGCATTTTCTGAATTTAAAAAGGTTAAATTATTGTTGGAAAACCAAAAGGGAACTTCACTTAAATTTCTGCAATCGGATAACGGAAAGGAATATGTAAATCGAGAATTCAACGATTTTCTAGATGAATACGGAATACGACGAAGATTAACAGTTGCAGGAAATACGGAGCAAAACGAAATTGCAGAAAGAAAAACCGGATACTAGTAGAAGCAGCAAGATGTTTATTAATACAGTCCAATTTATCACCATCATTTTGGGCTGAAGCTGTTGCAACTGCCAATTACATTAGGAATCGCTGCCCATCCAAGGCGCTTAATGGAAAAACACCCTATGAGATATGGTACGGAAAGAAACCGAACGTACGCCATTTCAGAGATTTCGGATCAAAGGTATTCATCCTCAATAAATCTTCGAATAGAGGAAAATTTGATCCTAGATCAAAAACGGGAATATTCGTCGGATATTCAGAACACTCCAAAGGTTACAGAATATGGGTTCCTGAAGAAAAATCCATTATAGTTACAAGAGACGTCAAATTCATAGAAGACCCAGGTATACCAACGATCAAGTATGAAGACTTTACTTCAAAAAATGAAGAAATATTTACCCTGTATGACCAAGATTCAAGACAAAAATACCAAGAAATAGAAATGACACCAATTTCAATTATTTCGAATGATTTTGAAGATAAACAAATACAAGAAAAACATGTAATAAAAGAAAGGGAAAAAGAAGTAATAGAGAAGGCCGAAGAAAATAAAGAAGAAAGTAAAGAATGTCCAAATATTACTGAAACTCCCTGACGAACTTCAAACAGATTGAAAAATCAAATAAAGAAAGATTATACAGCAAAAGTAGAAATCATGAAATATGAACACGCATTCATCGCAGAAATACCAATAAAACAAACAGTGAATAGTCCTGAAGCTTCAGAATGGTATGACGCCATAGCTACGGAACTGAAATGCATAATTGCTAAAGATACTTGGAGATTGGTAAATCGTCCTGAAAGTCAACAAGTAATCGGCAGTAGAATGATTCTCCGGAACAAATATAGACCAGACGGAACAATAGAAAGAAGAAAAGCGAGAATAGTTCCAAAAGGATACGCACAAAGGTATGGAATCGATTTTACTGAAACTTTTGCACCCGTAGCTCGATTGAGTTCAATACGTTTGGCAGCCGCCCTTGCATCACAACATAAAATGGTGATCCGTCAATTTGACATTACCACAGCTTATCTAAATGGAGTTGTAAATGAAAAGATCTTCATGGAAACTCCGGAAATGATGGAAGAAACGATGGAATACATAATCCGAAAAGAAAAGAAAGACAGAATCATCATGAAGAAAGCAAAACAAATGCTGGAAGATTTACGTCAAGGAGACAAGGTCTGTTTGTTAAATAAAGCACTTTATGGACTTCGACAAGCTGGACGTCAGTGGTATGAAAAATTAAACAAAGAGTTAATAAGTCTTGGAGCGAAATCATCAAGGGCTGACCCCTGCTGTTATTATATTAATCGAGGGGAAAATATTACGATAATAATTGTCTACGTGGACGATATTTTGATAATTGCCAAAGATTCAACGAAAATAGAAGAACTAAAAAATGAACTTATGAGAAGATTTGAAGTTAAAGATCTTGGTGAAGTGAAGTGCTGCCTAGGAATTGAATTTATACGTCAAAAGGATGGTTTCCTGATACATCAGGCAGGATACATAAGAGACATTCTCAAACGTTTTGATACGTCCGATTGTAAACCAATATCAACTCCGATAGATATAAACTGTAAAATATCGAAGAAAGAAGAATCAGATCCTGAGAATTCTAGAAAAACTCCATATCGAGAATTGATTGGTTCGCTTATGTACCTAGCCATGAGAACTCGACCAGACATTACACACGCTGTTAGCTGGATGAGCCAATTTAACGAATGCCATGAGAAAAAACACTGGATAGCCGCAAAACGAATTCTGCGGTATCTAAAAGGAACAATGGAATTAGGAATTTCATACAAGGCAACATGTGATAATCCACTTATCGGATACGTAGATGCAGATTGGGGAAACTGTACCTATGATAGAAGTTCGTATACTGGATATAGTTTTATGTTAGCAGGCGGAGCCGTAACATGGGAATCTAGAAAGCAGAGAACAGTGGCCTTGTCATCAACGGAGGCGGAATACATGGGACTTGCTGAAGCAGTAAAAGAGGCCGTCTACATGATGTCAAGGGATGGTCGAATTGATAGGGAAATTGAAAGGAGAGTGCGGGGTGTAAGGTAATGGGTGCTCTGGGTATGTTTGCTCGAAACGTAAACGTATCTAGAGAAGCTCGTTTAAGTGTGTATAATGGAGTGCTAGTGCCTGCTTTGATGTATGGAAGCGAATGTTGGGCATGGACGGGAAAGCATACAAAGAGAGTGACTGCCGTGGAAATGAGGTATTTACGTGGAGTATGTGGATATGTAAGACGGGATCGCGTGAGGAATAATTTGGTGTATGAAGAATGTAGGGTTAGGAAGAATGTTGTTAAGAGAGTAGGAATGAGCCAGTTGAGATGGTTTGGTCATGTGGAGAGAATGAAGAGTGAACGGCTTGTTAAGCGTATATATCTTGGTGAAATTGAGGGTGTTCGATTGCGTGGCCGTCCAGTGTGTAAGTGGATGGATGTGATTGATAAGGTACTAAAAGAGAGAAAGTTTCCGAGTGGGAAGAGAAGAAGAGCGTGTATGAATGCGATTATGAATGTGGCCGAGGCGAAAGAAGTGTGCTTAGACAGGAATGTGTGGCGAAGGATGATTGTTTCGTAACTATTATTGTGGTCCGGATGCGGTATTTCGCTACCGAAAATCGGTCACTTTAATATGTTAAGAGTGAGGAATATATGTTGTACCTATGATGTCAGGTTAGTAATAATGTTGTTGAAAGAGAGACTGATTATTTTTTGGATGATGTTATTGTTATTCTTTCGGGTTTGTGCTAACCCACTAAGTGGGAAATGCGTGATTTTATGTATGTATGTATGTATGTATGTATGTATGTATGTATGTATGTATGTATGTATGTATGTATGTATGTATGTATGTATGTATGTATGTATGTATGTATGTATGTATGTATGTATGTATGTATGTATGTATGTATGTATGTATGTATGTATGTATGTATGTATGTATGTATGTATGTATGTATGTATGTATGTATGTATGTATGTATGTATGTATGTATGTATGTATGTATGTATGTATGTATGTATGTATGTATGTATGTATGTATGTATGTATGTATGTATGTATGTATGTATGTATGTATGTATGTATGTATGTATGTATGTATGTATGTATGTATGTATGTATGTATGTATGTATGTATGTATGTATGTATGTATGTATGTATGTATGTATGTATGTATGTATGTATGTATGTATGTATGTATGTATGTATGTATGTATGTATGTATGTATGTATGTATGTATGTATGTATGTATGTATGTATGTATGTATGTATGTATGTATGTATGTATGTATGTATGTATGTATGTATGTATGTATGTATGTATGTATGTATGTATGTATGTATGTATGTATGTATGTATGTATGTATGTATGTATGTATGTATGTATGTATGTATGTATGTATGTATGTATGTATGTATGTATGTATGTATGTATGTATGTATGTATGTATGTATGTATGTATGTATGTATGTATGTATGTATGTATGTATGTATGTATGTATGTATGTATGTATGTATGTATGTATGTATGTATGTATGTATGTATGTATGTATGTATGTATGTATGTATGTATGTATGTATGTATGTATGTATGTATGTATGTATGTATGTATGTATGTATGTATGTATGTATGTATGTATGTATGTATGTATGTATGTATGTATGTATGTATGTATGTATGTATGTATGTATGTATGTATGTATGTATGTATGTATGTATGTATGTATGTATGTATGTATGTATGTATGTATGTATGTATGTATGTATGTATGTATGTATGTATGTATGTATGTATGTATGTATGTATGTATGTATGTATGTATGTATGTATGTATGTATGTATGTATGTATGTATGTATGTATGTATGTATGTATGTATGTATGTATGTATGTATGTATGTATGTATGTATGTATGTATGTATGTATGTATGTATGTATGTATGTATGTATGTATGTATGTATGTATGTATGTATGTATGTATGTATGTATGTATGTATGTATGTATGTATGTATGTATGTATGTATGTATGTATGTATGTATGTATGTATGTATGTATGTATGTATGTATGTATGTATGTATGTATGTATGTATGTATGTATGTATGTATGTATGTATGTATGTATGTATGTATGTATGTATGTATGTATGTATGTATGTATGTATGTATGTATGTATGTATGTATGTATGTATGTATGTATGTATGTATGTATGTATGTATGTATGTATGTATGTATGTATGTATGTATGTATGTATGTATGTATGTATGTATGTATGTATGTATGTATGTATGTATGTATGTATGTATGTATGTATGTATGTATGTATGTATGTATGTATGTATGTATGTATGTATGTATGTATGTATGTATGTATGTATGTATGTATGTATGTATGTATGTATGTATGTATGTATGTATGTATGTATGTATGTATGTATGTATGTATGTATGTATGTATGTATGTATGTATGTATGTATGTATGTATGTATGTATGTATGTATGTATGTATGTATGTATGTATGTATGTATGTATGTATGTATGTATGTATGTATGTATGTATGTATGTATGTATGTATGTATGTATGTATGTATGTATGTATGTATGTATGTATGTATGTATGTATGTATGTATGTATGTATGTATGTATGTATGTATGTATGTATGTATGTATGTATGTATGTATGTATGTATGTATGTATGTATGTATGTATGTATGTATGTATGTATGTATGTATGTATGTATGTATGTATGTATGTATGTATGTATGTATGTATGTATGTATGTATGTATGTATGTATGTATGTATGTATGTATGTATGTATGTATGTATGTATGTATGTATGTATGTATGTATGTATGTATGTATGTATGTATGTATGTATGTATGTATGTATGTATGTATGTATGTATGTATGTATGTATGTATGTATGTATGTATGTATGTATGTATGTATGTATGTATGTATGTATGTATGTATGTATGTATGTATGTATGTATGTATGTATGTATGTATGTATGTATGTATGTATGTATGTATGTATGTATGTATGTATGTATGTATGTATGTATGTATGTATGTATGTATGTATGTATGTATGTATGTATGTATGTATGTATGTATGTATGTATGTATGTATGTATGTATGTATGTATGTATGTATGTATGTATGTATGTATGTATGTATGTATGTATGTATGTATGTATGTATGTATGTATGTATGTATGTATGTATGTATGTATGTATGTATGTATGTATGTATGTATGTATGTATGTATGTATGTATGTATGTATGTATGTATGTATGTATGTATGTATGTATGTATGTATGTATGTATGTATGTATGTATGTATGTATGTATGTATGTATGTATGTATGTATGTATGTATGTATGTATGTATGTATGTATGTATGTATGTATGTATGTATGTATGTATGTATGTATGTATGTATGTATGTATGTATGTATGTATGTATGTATGTATGTATGTATGTATGTATGTATGTATGTATGTATGTATGTATGTATGTATGTATGTATGTATGTATGTATGTATGTATGTATGTATGTATGTATGTATGTATGTATGTATGTATGTATGTATGTATGTATGTATGTATGTATGTATGTATGTATGTATGTATGTATGTATGTATGTATGTATGTATGTATGTATGTATGTATGTATGTATGTATGTATGTATGTATGTATGTATGTATGTATGTATGTATGTATGTACGTACGTACGTACGTACGTACGTACGTACGTACGTACGTACGTACGTACGTACGTACGTACGTACGTACGTATGTATGTATGTATGTATGTATGTATGTATGTATGTATGTATGTATGTATGTATGTATGTATGTATGTATGTATGTATGTATGTATGTATGTATGTATGTATGTATGTATGTATGTATGTATGTATGTATGTATGTATGTATGTATGTATGTATGTATGTATGTATGTATGTATGTATGTATGTATGTATGTATGTATGTATGTATGTATGTATGTATGTATGTATGTATGTATGTATGTATGTATGTATGTATGTATGTATGTATGTATGTATGTATGTATGTATGTATGTATGTATGTATGTATGTATGTATGTATGTATGTATGTATGTATGTATGTATGTATGTATGTATGTATGTATGTATGTATGTATGTATGTATGTATGTATGTATGTATGTATGTATGTATGTATGTATGTATGTATGTATGTATGTATGTATGTATGTATGTATGTATGTATGTATGTATGTATGTATGTATGTATGTATGTATGTATGTATGTATGTATGTATGTATGTATGTATGTATGTATGTATGTATGTATGTATGTATGTATGTATGTATGTATGTATGTATGTATGTATGTATGTATGTATGTATGTATGTATGTATGTATGTATGTATGTATGTATGTATGTATGTATGTATGTATGTATGTATGTATGTATGTATGTATGTATGTATGTATGTATGTATGTATGTATGTATGTATGTATGTATGTATGTATGTATGTATGTATGTATGTATGTATGTATGTATGTATGTATGTATGTATGTATGTATGTATGTATGTATGTATGTATGTATGTATGTATGTATGTATGTATGTATGTATGTATGTATGTATGTATGTATGTATGTATGTATGTATGTATGTATGTATGTATGTATGTATGTATGTATGTATGTATGTATGTATGTATGTATGTATGTATGTATGTATGTATGTATGTATGTATGTATGTATGTA
>OY720452.1:35962169-35977169 GCA_963082715.1 Harpalus rubripes | reverse complement strand
TATGTATGTATGTATGTATGTATGTATGTATGTAATGTATGTATGTATGTATGTATGTATGTATGTATGTATGTATGTATGTATGTATGTATGTATGTATGTATGTATGTATGTATGTATGTATGTATGTATGTATGTATGTATGTATGTATGTATGTATGTATGTATGTATGTATGTATGTATGTATGTATGTATGTATGTATGTATGTATGTATGTATGTATGTATGTATGTATGTATGTATGTATGTATGTATGTATGTATGTATGTATGTATGTATGTATGTATGTATGTATGTATGTATGTATGTATGTATGTATGTATGTATGTATGTATGTATGTATGTATGTATGTATGTATGTATGTATGTATGTATGTATGTATGTATGTATGTATGTATGTATGTATGTATGTATGTATGTATGTATGTATGTATGTATGTATGTATGTATGTATGTATGTATGTATGTATGTATGTATGTATGTATGTATGTATGTATGTATGTATGTATGTATGTATGTATGTATGTATGTATGTATGTATGTATGTATGTATGTATGTATGTATGTATGTATGTATGTATGTATGTATGTATGTATGTATGTATGTATGTATGTATGTATGTATGTATGTATGTATGTATGTATGTATGTATGTATGTATGTATGTATGTATGTATGTATGTATGTATGTATGTATGTATGTATGTATGTATGTATGTATGTATGTATGTATGTATGTATGTATGTATGTATGTATGTATGTATGTATGTATGTATGTATGTATGTATGTATGTATGTATGTATGTATGTATGTATGTATGTATGTATGTATGTATGTATGTATGTATGTATGTATGTATGTATGTATGTATGTATGTATGTATGTATGTATGTATGTATGTATGTATGTATGTATGTATGTATGTATGTATGTATGTATGTATGTATGTATGTATGTATGTATGTATGTATGTATGTATGTATGTATGTATGTATGTATGTATGTATGTATGTATGTATGTATGTATGTATGTATGTATGTATGTATGTATGTATGTATGTATGTATGTATGTATGTATGTATGTATGTATGTATGTATGTATGTATGTATGTATGTATGTATGTATGTATGTATGTATGTATGTATGTATGTATGTATGTATGTATGTATGTATGTATGTATGTATGTATGTATGTATGTATGTATGTATGTATGTATGTATGTATGTATGTATGTATGTATGTATGTATGTATGTATGTATGTATGTATGTATGTATGTATGTATGTATGTATGTATGTATGTATGTATGTATGTATGTATGTATGTATGTATGTATGTATGTATGTATGTATGTATGTATGTATGTATGTATGTATGTATGTATGTATGTATGTATGTATGTATGTATGTATGTATGTATGTATGTATGTATGTATGTATGTATGTATGTATGTATGTATGTATGTATGTATGTATGTATGTATGTATGTATGTATGTATGTATGTATGTATGTATGTATGTATGTATGTATGTATGTATGTATGTATGTATGTATGTATGTATGTATGTATGTATGTATGTATGTATGTATGTATGTATGTATGTATGTATGTATGTATGTATGTATGTATGTATGTATGTATGTATGTATGTATGTATGTATGTATGTATGTATGTATGTATGTATGTATGTATGTATGTATGTATGTATGTATGTATGTATGTATGTATGTATGTATGTATGTATGTATGTATGTATGTATGTATGTATGTATGTATGTATGTATGTATGTATGTATGTATGTATGTATGTATGTATGTATGTATGTATGTATGTATGTATGTATGTATGTATGTATGTATGTATGTATGTATGTATGTATGTATGTATGTATGTATGTATGTATGTATGTATGTATGTATGTATGTATGTATGTATGTATGTATGTATGTATGTATGTATGTATGTATGTATGTATGTATGTATGTATGTATGTATGTATGTATGTATGTATGTATGTATGTATGTATGTATGTATGTATGTATGTATGTATGTATGTATGTATGTATGTATGTATGTATGTATGTATGTATGTATGTATGTATGTATGTATGTATGTATGTATGTATGTATGTATGTATGTATGTATGTATGTATGTATGTATGTATGTATGTATGTATGTATGTATGTATGTATGTATGTATGTATGTATGTATGTATGTATGTATGTATGTATGTATGTATGTATGTATGTATGTATGTATGTATGTATGTATGTATGCATGCATGCATGCATGCATGCTATGTATGTATGTATGTATGTATGTATGTATGTATGTATGTATGTATGTATGTATGTATGTATGTATGTATGTATGTATGTATGTATGTATGTATGTATGTATGTATGTATGTATGTATGTATGTATGTATGTATGTATGTATGTATGTATGTATGTATGTATGTATGTATGTATGTATGTATGTATGTATGTATGTATGTATGTATGTATGTATGTATGTATGTATGTATGTATGTATGTATGTATGTATGTATGTATGTATGTATGTATGTATGTATGTATGTATGTATGTATGTATGTATGTATGTATGTATGTATGTATGTATGTATGTATGTATGTATGTATGTATGTATGTATGTATGTATGTATGTATGTATGTATGTATGTATGTATGTATGTATGTATGTATGTATGTATGTATGTATGTATGTATGTATGTATGTATGTATGTATGTATGTATGTATGTATGTATGTATGTATGTATGTATGTATGTATGTATGTATGTATGTATGTATGTATGTATGTATGTATGTATGTATGTATGTATGTATGTATGTATGTATGTATGTATGTATGTATGTATGTATGTATGTATGTATGTATGTATGTATGTATGTATGTATGTATGTATGTATGTATGTATGTATGTATGTATGTATGTATGTATGTATGTATGTATGTATGTATGTATGTATGTATGTATGTATGTATGTATGTATGTATGTATGTATGTATGTATGTATGTATGTATGTATGTATGTATGTATGTATGTATGTATGTATGTATGTATGTATGTATGTATGTATGTATGTATGTATGTATGTATGTATGTATGTATGTATGTATGTATGTATGTATGTATGTATGTATGTATGTATGTATGTATGTATGTATGTATGTATGTATGTATGTATGTATGTATGTATGTATGTATGTATGTATGTATGTATGTATGTATGTATGTATGTATGTATGTATGTATGTATGTATGTATGTATGTATGTATGTATGTATGTATGTATGTATGTATGTATGTATGTATGTATGTATGTATGTATGTATGTATGTATGTATGTATGTATGTATGTATGTATGTATGTATGTATGTATGTATGTATGTATGTATGTATGTATGTATGTATGTATGTATGTATGTATGTATGTATGTATGTATGTATGTATGTATGTATGTATGTATGTATGTATGTATGTATGTATGTATGTATGTATGTATGTATGTATGTATGTATGTATGTATGTATGTATGTATGTATGTATGTATGTATGTATGTATGTATGTATGTATGTATGTATGTATGTATGTATGTATGTATGTATGTATGTATGTATGTATGTATGTATGTATGTATGTATGTATGTATGTATGTATGTATGTATGTATGTATGTATGTATGTATGTATGTATGTATGTATGTATGTATGTATGTATGTATGTATGTATGTATGTATGTATGTATGTATGTATGTATGTATGTATGTATGTATGTATGTATGTATGTATGTATGTATGTATGTATGTATGTATGTATGTATGTATGTATGTATGTATGTATGTATGTATGTATGTATGTATGTATGTATGTATGTATGTATGTATGTATGTATGTATGTATGTATGTATGTATGTATGTATGTATGTATGTATGTATGTATGTATGTATGTATGTATGTATGTATGTATGTATGTATGTATGTATGTATGTATGTATGTATGTATGTATGTATGTATGTATGTATGTATGTATGTATGTATGTATGTATGTATGTATGTATGTATGTATGTATGTATGTATGTATGTATGTATGTATGTATGTATGTATGTATGTATGTATGTATGTATGTATGTATGTATGTATGTATGTATGTATGTATGTATGTATGTATGTATGTATGTATGTATGTATGTATGTATGTATGTATGTATGTATGTATGTATGTATGTATGTATGTATGTATGTATGTATGTATGTATGTATGTATGTATGTATGTATGTATGTATGTATGTATGTATGTATGTATGTATGTATGTATGTATGTATGTATGTATGTATGTATGTATGTATGTATGTATGTATGTATGTATGTATGTATGTATGTATGTATGTATGTATGTATGTATGTATGTATGTATGTATGTATGTATGTATGTATGTATGTATGTATGTATGTATGTATGTATGTATGTATGTATGTATGTATGTATGTATGTATGTATGTATGTATGTATGTATGTATGTATGTATGTATGTATGTATGTATGTATGTATGTATGTATGTATGTATGTATGTATGTATGTATGTATGTATGTATGTATGTATGTATGTATGTATGTATGTATGTATGTATGTATGTATGTATGTATGTATGTATGTATGTATGTATGTATGTATGTATGTATGTATGTATGTATGTATGTATGTATGTATGTATGTATGTATGTATGTATGTATGTATGTATGTATGTATGTATGTATGTATGTATGTATGTATGTATGTATGTATGTATGTATGTATGTATGTATGTATGTATGTATGTATGTATGTATGTATGTATGTATGTATGTATGTATGTATGTATGTATGTATGTATGTATGTATGTATGTATGTATGTATGTATGTATGTATGTATGTATGTATGTATGTATGTATGTATGTATGTATGTATGTATGTATGTATGTATGTATGTATGTATGTATGTATGTATGTATGTATGTATGTATGTATGTATGTATGTATGTATGTATGTATGTATGTATGTATGTATGTATGTATGTATGTATGTATGTATGTATGTATGTATGTATGTATGTATGTATGTATGTATGTATGTATGTATGTATGTATGTATGTATGTATGTATGTATGTATGTATGTATGTATGTATGTATGTATGTATGTATGTATGTATGTATGTATGTATGTATGTATGTATGTATGTATGTATGTATGTATGTATGTATGTATGTATGTATGTATGTATGTATGTATGTATGTATGTATGTATGTATGTATGTATGTATGTATGTATGTATGTATGTATGTATGTATGTATGTATGTATGTATGTATGTATGTATGTATGTATGTATGTATGTATGTATGTATGTATGTATGTATGTATGTATGTATGTATGTATGTATGTATGTATGTATGTATGTATGTATGTATGTATGTATGTATGTATGTATGTATGTATGTATGTATGTATGTATGTATGTATGTATGTATGTATGTATGTATGTATGTATGTATGTATGTATGTATGTATGTATGTATGTATGTATGTATGTATGTATGTATGTATGTATGTATGTATGTATGTATGTATGTATGTATGTATGTATGTATGTATGTATGTATGTATGTATGTATGTATGTATGTATGTATGTATGTATGTATGTATGTATGTATGTATGTATGTATGTATGTATGTATGTATGTATGTATGTATGTATGTATGTATGTATGTATGTATGTATGTATGTATGTATGTATGTATGTATGTATGTATGTATGTATGTATGTATGTATGTATGTATGTATGTATGTATGTATGTATGTATGTATGTATGTATGTATGTATGTATGTATGTATGTATGTATGTATGTATGTATGTATGTATGTATGTATGTATGTATGTATGTATGTATGTATGTATGTATGTATGTATGTATGTATGTATGTATGTATGTATGTATGTATGTATGTATGTATGTATGTATGTATGTATGTATGTATGTATGTATGTATGTATGTATGTATGTATGTATGTATGTATGTATGTATGTATGTATGTATGTATGTATGTATGTATGTATGTATGTATGTATGTATGTATGTATGTATGTATGTATGTATGTATGTATGTATGTATGTATGTATGTATGTATGTATGTATGTATGTATGTATGTATGTATGTATGTATGTATGTATGTATGTATGTATGTATGTATGTATGTATGTATGTATGTATGTATGTATGTATGTATGTATGTATGTATGTATGTATGTATGTATGTATGTATGTATGTATGTATGTATGTATGTATGTATGTATGTATGTATGTATGTATGTATGTATGTATGTATGTATGTATGTATGTATGTATGTATGTATGTATGTATGTATGTATGTATGTATGTATGTATGTATGTATGTATGTATGTATGTATGTATGTATGTATGTATGTATGTATGTATGTATGTATGTATGTATGTATGTATGTATGTATGTATGTATGTATGTATGTATGTATGTATGTATGTATGTATGTATGTATGTATGTATGTATGTATGTATGTATGTATGTATGTATGTATGTATGTATGTATGTATGTATGTATGTATGTATGTATGTATGTATGTATGTATGTATGTATGTATGTATGTATGTATGTATGTATGTATGTATGTATGTATGTATGTATGTATGTATGTATGTATGTATGTATGTATGTCTACATAAACAATTTTTTGGAAGAATTAGGATTTGGACATTTGACAAATACTGTAATTTTCTGCGACAATGCCGGAGCATTGAAATTAGCGGAAAATCCCATTCATCACTCCCGCATAAAACATATTGCTATAAAGTATCACTTTGTACGAGAGAAACTGAAGAACGAAAATCTGAAGCTACTACACACGCCAACAGAAGAAATGGGAGCTGATATTTTAACGAAAGGAGTTACACGGGCCAAACATCTCAAATGCCTGGAAATTTTAGGAATGACAATCAACACAACGAGGGGGAGTGTTGAAGATACGTCATGTTGTATTGAACGTCAGAATGACAGATGACACATGTGACATATGACATATGTGACATATGACACATGTGACATAACATATATTCTGTGTATATCAATACACCCAAGAAAATGTTCATGTGTTATATCTAAATGTTGCCATGTAACGATTGTATATTGAATAGTATTGTTAATAAGTAATGACAGGCATTTTGTATTTCGATATAATAAAACCTAAGTTATCATAGGCCTGTGTTATTTCAATCCATCCACAGTACCAGCTCTATCCACAGTGCTCGCTCTAAAACAAAATGTGGAAGCAATATAAATAAATGGGAAATATGGGTCTCAACAATTTGACACTGACACGTGAACTCATATGAGTTAACGAAACTTTAAGAGAAGCTGGGATGTGTTATGTATTCGACTCACTCACCTTTACAACCACTTTACAACTATGGCTGTCAATGTCATTAGGTTTGTTCCACGGAATAAATAACCGGAAATGGCACTTTACGTGAAGCTTGAAAAAGTTTTCTTCGAAAAATACCTTTAAATATTATATTTTGCAATTTGTTATTATAAAAATTAAATTTTCTACAGGTATACATCAACTTATTTTACTCGTATATACTTTGTGGATAAATTTATAAAATATCTATCATTTCAATCCCGGGCCCTATGCTTTAAATACAACTCCTTGTTTACACAGTTCAAATATCAAATGTATGTAACTGACCGATAAATGTCACTCTCAAAAAACTAATAATTTCAAATTACTTACTAATAGTAAAGTTTTAAGAAAAAAATAGTAAATAGAACAATAGTTATATGGAAAGAAACTGGATGTAGATTCCAGTATTAGTAAATAAGAAGGTAAAGAATGTAAAGGTATGTAGTTAAATTAATAAAAAAATAATGGAATTACTCCACTATTATCCTTCATGAATAGCTAGATAACAATCTAAATCACCGTTGTACATTATATAAATTGAAATAGTTTAATTATAAAATTATTATAAATTGCAATTTACACTTACCCTCCAACAGCCGAACATTTCCTAGATTTCCAATACAACCCACTAGGTAGCATAGGAGTCGGTGACGTCGTCCACTGAATCCCTAAACACAGTGGTGCATCTTCAGGTGGTTTTACAATTGTATCCTGCTCACTTGGATTTTGTCCAGGGAGCCATCCGTTATACGATATTTCGGAGCCATCTATCCATTTGTAGAGTCCATGTTCTGTCATTTTACTGCCTAGCCAATATACAGCTCCCGTTCGATACTCTGCCGTTCTTCGAATGTTAGATGTAATGAATCTCTCCTCTTCAGCTGACAACACGGATGCAAGTTGCGCCCGCATTCCCTTGCAGATATTCTGTGCTATTGACCAAGTTACTTCCGGATAGCTTACGAACAGGTAGCACGAGTTGTTGAACATTAACAAGCGGTCATCCGCGCACTGCATGGCTGCAACAATAAAACAACGGATGTGTAAATATTAATACTGTTTTGGGTACCTAATTCGCTTCTGTGAATCAAAGTGCTCTCCAAATAGCGGGTCTTTAAATTGTACCTACAGCAGGGCTGGATTATACCCTTCGAAAGCCACAAGCACCATCTTGAGGTACTCCTTGAATTATCTTATTACAAAAGGCATCAGTAGCGTGCATTCAAAATTACAACTTTTCGCAGGCCCTCAATATCTTTCTGCCTCGGGCTACTATACCTATTGTATAATCCTGCTCTGCTTACAAAGAGGATGTAACAAACAGCAACAAAATCCGCACTCCATACAAATTTGTCCAAATTTATTATAAATCATGACTAATTTAAATTTTAGTCTTTTCTGTATTATTTGTATGCTAATTAAAATATTTATCTTCATATTGCTAGCTTATTAAATTTTTACAACAGATTCATTCGCTCAATTTTAATGTTCTAATCGTTAAAATTAAAAATGTTTTTAATTTAATTAGGGATATTTATAATGATTACACAACCATGGTAACAGTCGCAGTATGCGAAAGCTGCAAGAATAAAAAGGTTATCACACACTGTTTCTTATGGCGATAGCCACAGCGCTGCCGTGCCGATGGATGTGCGCACCTTCATAAGTTTGCCGTTTGCAACGGTTCTTATGGTGGTGAGGTGCATTCTCCGAAGAGAATATTTTTCCGTGTTGTGCCGAGCATCGGCAACAAGACTAAGATCATATCTAGGGTTGTCAAGTGTAGGAAAAAAAAGAGAACATTTGAAAAAAATACTCATGATTAATTTTCGTAGGGTCGTTATTATATTATCAGAGTCCAGTTAAATTTAGTTCGATAGTAAATTTAATAAAATGAACAAATTTGATTCATTTTCCATGTTCTTATGACATCTACATCTTTAATGTAAAAAATTCGCGTTGCATTTATTCCTTTAATTAAATTTCGTATGAAACAAAATTTAACTGGACGTTTATAATACCAGCTCTTAAAGAATTATACAAAGTGTTTTTTTAAGGTGTACATAAGAGATAAATATGTGAAATCGGTTTTTTGCAGACTGCTGCCCCCCGTTTTAACTGACAACGATGGTTGTGGTATCACCAAATACGAGTACATGTAATTATGTAATATTTAGGTCCTATAAACTAATAGCTATGGCATTTTTGAACAAAAAGGTATACCTACAAATGTTTGACATTTTATGTGCTAGAAATTGTTAGCTATAATATTTTGTGTAATTTCCTTTTTAATGTTTAAATAACAGATTAGAAAAGGCTTGTCACAATTAAATTTATAAAACTATAACACAATACAATTTGCACAAGTTATAAGATATAACAAATTTTGACACAAAATGTCAAATATTTATTTATATTTTTGTTTAACTTGCTATTAATACGAAATTGCCTAAATTGTCAAATAAGTTACACGTATTTGGAAACATTTGATGCAGAAAATTTTTATCTTTCTATTGATAAAACAACCATCGTTGTCATTTAAAAACTCCCAAAAGTTTGCAAAAACTCATTACCCATGTTAATTTTTATCTGCTATGTACTGTGTGAAAAAAAAAAACACCCCATATAAATACTTTAAACCAGAAAAATATATTAAAAATAAAAATCAGTAACAAAAAAAATGCACTTATAGTTAAGTTCAACTCAAATTAATCCAATTTAATGTATAAAACGAAATTTTGTTTAAAACATTTTAAAATAATTAAAAATTAATGAAACTGAAATGGAGAACATTTTAAGTGTATATAAAAAAAAATAGAGAACAAAAGAATAGCGTTAAAAAAGAGAACATGTTTTCTTTAAAAGAGACCTGTTGGCAACACTAGGCATATCATCTTTTCTTCTATGTAATATTAGTAAAAAAAAATAGTTACAACAGAAAAAATTCACAAAGAATATAATATATCTTTGCTTTATGATATAATTAAACATTGTATATGTATAGTACCCAAAGTCATTATAAACACCAAATCGCAAAAATTGTAGATATGCTCATTAGAATTTTTTGGGGAGTATATATTTTTACTTCTGTTAGCCAACAACACTTCTGGAACACAATTGTTACGTAGGTAATCAGTCTACTCTCTTTTGTATTGAATTTTTAAAAAGTTACACATTTGGACCGTGACTGACGAAGAAGAAAAGTTTATTGTTTTAGTTTATAAATAACCAGTGTTCCTTCCTTTTTCCTTTCTTATCTTTTAACTTCTTCGCAAATTAGGGCGGGGCATAATTATTGTTTCCTCATTTTAAAAATAATGCTATACTTATTTTTACGCTGGCTGTCGACAGACGGTCTGATGTTCTTTTCCGTCGATCAGTGCCGACTAGTGTGTGATAACATCAGAATGCCGGTCGTGTCTGAAAAGTGTGCGACAGCCTTAACACTAGACTCCGAAAGTGATGACGTCAAATCGAGGGGGAATTACAAAACCTGAAATACGCCTAAAGTATGTATGGTTTGTAAATGTGGCTGTGGTGGATAAACCATATTACCGAGCAATTTAAATCGCTGTCATATGGGTGTGTACTTAAGTTTGTTTATATGTATTTTTCGATAAAATTATTTTACGTTAATAAACTAATTTAATGCACATACATACTATAGATATGTATGTAATTTACATGTTCGTGTATTTGCAAGAAGATATGCATGTTTTTACCTTCCGTCACCTTTAGGTAAGGAAGGTATTGTCTTTGGTCAAAAAATTCGGTGGTGAGTTTTTGATGAATAAGCACGTTTTAGGGTCCCTAGAATACGATTTTACTATTTTTACGATGATGTCTGTATGTGTGTGTGTGTGTGTGTGTGTGTGTGTGTGTGTGCGTGTGTGTGTGTGTGCGTGTGTGTGTGTGTGTGTGTGTGTGTGTGTGTGGATGTGTGTGTGTAACAAAATTTTCGTCTACGATAACTCTAATACTACAATTCCAAAAATTATAATTCTTTCGTATTCCTCTTCGTTGCATCCATATGAAGAGCTGATTAGATTTTGGTTATAATTGGTCAACCGGAAGTACCCTTATTTACAGATTTTAACAGTTTTTCTTGAAAAAACGATGTTAAATATCATTTTTTCACATTTAGGGTAAATGTGGGTTAGTTGCCTACATGGGATAGTAGCCTCACTGCGTATAATTTCTGATAAATATAATAGAGTGCGCTCCAACCGAAGTTGTAGATGCATTAATCAGTGTGCAAACTTATTCAAGTATCATATATAGTCTGGAGAACAGCTGTGCTGCAAGAAATAAAAAAAATTGGCCGAATTTTTATAAGAACGTGATTTCGTCAGTACGGTAGGTTTGAAACTAAGCTTTTACATTTGCACTATTGCATGAATAATAAATTTTTGTGATTAGTTTATCAAAGTATATTCTAACATATTTATTAAGACTTCTTTGAACATGATTTAGTCACATACGCTTCAGAAATTCAATGGGGCGTCTATACCCCGAAAAAAGGATAGACGCCCCACTAATTTTGTGGTATAAATGCCCCAATATATTACATCTTTTTTAAGCGTAATAGTCTATTTAATATATTTCTTTTTATTTAAAATGAGTAAAATATGCCACGAAAGTACAAGCGAAAAGAAGATGCACCAAAGCGGGGACAGTGGAGTGAAGAAAATTTAAGAACTGCAGTAGAAAATATTAAAACCAAAAATATGAGCATCAATTTCGCAAGCAAAGTATTTAGCATTCCTTCATGCACCACATTGTAATGAATGTGGAAAAATAATCAAACGCGATGCCGTTACAAGAAAATTAAATATATAATTAATCAGTACAAATCGTACTGAACGAATCTGTGTAATCTATTACATATCGTTTTTTGACACGCATATCTAATTTCATATATTGTTTATAATCACATAATATAATAAATATATATTTTGTTTATTTTGATACATGTGCCTATATTATTAAATTTACCTCGGCAACTATCCTATACATTGGTCAACTATACTCTACGGTAAGGCATAAATCCCACATAGGTGGGCATCTATACTACAATGGGTATTCAACTTTACATTAAATTTATAGGGTAACTATGAACAATAATGATTTTCATATTTTTTTTGTAAAATAAGGTTCTGCTAAATACAGTAGCAACAACGTAATTTAAAAATAACTAACCTAGACCTTTTTAGAGCGAATTTTCCTTAGGTAGGGCATACATCCCACAATTACCCTAATATTATTATAAATATGAAAGAACATTGTATTCTCTATACGATTTGACTACATTTTATACTTCATATTAAATGGATATAGAGTTACAAATTTATAAAGAAATTAAATTTCATAAATTAGCCAGCTATGCTAGAAACAGCTACTATATTAAGAAAATTCTGATTGAAAGATGTCAGTGTCAAGTGCAATGACATATTCGTAGTATATTTGTGTCAGGATACTACTACTGTCGAAAGGTAATGTACATACAAGAAATTTATAATCTTTTGCAAATACATACGCATTTACGAAAATTCTACCGGTAGATACCGCATCTACCGACTGTGTTCGAAAACATTACCGGATTCATGAAGAATCTAATGTCCAAAAAAGGTAGTGATGCAAAGCGAAGCGTGCGCGGTAAGTGGAAATGTGTTCAAAGCAGGACTCTGCTCAGTTTGTTAGCTACGTCAAATTTCTAACCTGTTTAAAATTTTCAATTTTTCATAGGTTATGGATCTACCCTGTTTACCACTCGCGTTCTTAAAATAACGATTCTGGTAGCTATAACCTGATAAACAGGTATTTACTGGTAACAGTTTACCGGTAGAATTTTTGTAAATACCTCATATAACTGACGGAAGGTAATGTGCTGGCCACATCAGATTTTTTTTATTATTATTAACATATAGGGTAATAAATTTATTAGGTTGTTGTTAGGCCCTTAGTAAAGTATTTTCCCCTCGCAAATGATTTATTCTTAGAATTTTAAAATGATACAGACGTTTCTGTTCTTTGTTGCAAAAAAGAATGAAAATTGTGGGAAGTTGAGTTTCATTGTTATAGGTAAGGGAACTACAACAATCTTGATATAAGAATGAAAACCATTACCAAAATAATATACAGTAAAGAATATTATACTAGAAATAACCTTATATCAATAATACCTTTGAGGTTTATAAATTACCTATCTGCAGATATCTTGATATTCAACCATGATACCATATCATAAAAACATACACTATTAAATTACACACATATCTATAGTATTCATGTGCCTTAAATTAGTATATTAATGTAAAATAGACTTTATCTAAAAATAACCATAACCAAACTTAAGTTCAGATGACAGTGATTTAAATTGCGCGGGAATATGGTTTGTTCACTAATCATCACGGCCACACTTACAAACCGTACATACTTAGGCGTATTTCAGGTTTTGTAATTGCCGCTCGATTTTGACGTCATGCTTTCGGAGTTTATTGAAAAATCTAAATACATAATTTAAATTTTTTAAGTACTATAAACTCGCTATAATGGTAAATACCCGACTGCACCGTTAACATGTACATCTGAAGACTAATAGTATATACTTTTAATCAGAGTTGATCACGGAGTAAGACTGCTATACAAAGCGAGCAGCCCGTTGTGTAATGTGTGTTGTACGGGTTGCGGACAACAGCGATGCTTTCCTATAGTAGCATTATATCAGTTAATTATTAAAAACATCATTGTTGCGAAATAAGATATACCAAATATGATTCTGATGTTACAAAGATATTAATACATATCAAAGAAGATAATTTTAATACATTATTTTAAAACTACTTAGCTTTAGCGATATCGCGGAGAAATAATTATACAGATTATTAACTTCTAAAATTTCCGAGAAACCATCAAAATACAATAACGTTATTTTTGAGATACTTAAAATTAATAATGAAATAAATGAAAAAAATTCGTTTTAAATCATGAGTTCTATTATTTATACATCAGGTAATCTGTAATTTTGATACTTTTTTCTCCTTGACAAGTGATTGTTGTTTCATATTCTCTGTTTTACAATACTGTAGCAACCGTATATTCAAATAATAATGCAATATACAGCGTATCCGGATTTCGAAGGCCACCATTGGAATCTCAGAAACTCAGATATGACGTCAGTTAAATGGGACATGTTGTGCGCCTTTGGAGGGCCATCTTAGATGTGTTTTTGTTTTGCCAAAAATTCTGATAGATTAATAGACAATGACGGGAAACTAAATTTGGTCGATTTTTACCTTCCGTCACCTTTAGGTAAGGAAGGTATTGTCTTTGGTCAAAAATTCGGTGGTGAGTTTAATGAACAAGCACGTTTTAAGGTCCTAGAATACGACTTTACTATTACGATGATGTCTGTATGACGTGTGTGTGTGTGTGTGTGTGTGTGTGTG